>JAOWBN010008830.1:0-11066 GCA_028565015.1 Pinguicula moranensis | reverse complement strand
CTCATCATAAATAACATATCTAGGTGCAGTAGAGGAATAAGGATCAACAAATTTATAACCAGAATGTTGAGAACTATATCCTAGGAAAATGCATTATTTACTTAGGAACATGAGTTTATGAGAGTTATAGGGCCTAAGAAGAGTATAGCAAGAACACACAAAAGATTGAAAGAATGAATGATTAGGTTTGGAACCAAACAAGTTTTCAAAGGGGCTAACATGTTCAAGGTCGGGAACAAGAGTGGGAAGACTATAAATAATAAAAATAGCAGTAGAGCAAGCCTCAATCCAAATTTCGTATGCAAAGATAATTGGATGAGAAGAGTAAGACCTATGCTAACAATATGTTTATGTTTTCATTCAGCTAACCCACTTTATTGAAGGGTATGAGGACAAGACATGCGATAAAAAAATCCCATATTTTTGAAAAAAATCATTGAACTTATTGGAGCAAAAATTCCCCCACCCCTTACCCCCTCGGTTTGAAAAGGTTTGATCTTTTCAAAAACTAATTTTCCACTAAAGCTTTGAAAATATGAAAAGTGGCGAACGCATTAGACTTAGCTTTAAGATGACATAACCAAGTAAAATGAGTAAATCATCGACAAAAATAACATAATAACGAAATCTATTAATAGAAGAGATTGAAGTTTACCATACATCAAGATGAATAAGTTATAAAGGACTAGGGGTGGGTGCTTATCAGTAATTCGGTTTGGGCCAAAACCAAAATCGAACTGATAAAGTTCAATTTATGATTTTCATAATCGACACCAATAAAAAAACAAAGAAATTAGGTTTTTGGTTTTTGGTTTTTTGGGTCAGTTTTCAGGTTTTAATGAAAATAGAAAAAATAAATTAAAATTAAAAAATTAAAGCGAAGCCAAAAAACGAAAATTCAATTGTTTTATCATTTTGTATTGACATATAAGGCTGAGAAAGGTTTTTTACACTTGTATGCTATACTTATGAATAAACAGTTACAATACATGTAATGTGTCACTTTTATTGAAAGCATACCATTGTAATGAGCATAGAAGCTAAAATCAAAGTCATCAACGTCACCATCTTTTTGCACGAAGTGGTCAATCTCCTTTAATCTATCGTGCACAATTAAGTTTAAAATGTGTGCAGAGGTGGAACCAAGGTGGGACAAGGGAGTCCTTGGTCCACCAAGGTTTAAAAAAATTTAAAAAATTATTTTTCACTTTAGTCCCCTTAAAATACTATAATTAAACTTGGCTCCTAAAATTAAAAATTGGTTGTCTAGTTCAACTGGTTGAACTATTGGAACTTTTCAAATATGACCAATGGTTTGAATCTCGTAATTGATTTTTTTGATTTTGTTTTGAAGAATAAAAAACAATAAAAAAGAGAGAATATGTGAATTTGAACCAACATTCTATTTTGAAGAATAAAAAAACAATAAAAAAGATAGAATCAATGGATTTGAACCCTGGTAGAAATCATTGACAGCTACCTGTTTGAACCACTACTACATAGATAATTTGTAATATATTATTGATTTGAATAAAGTCTTATCTATAATAGTTTTAGATTATTTTTAATATATTTCTTTATAGTTCTTTAATATTATCATTTTTTATAGTTTAGAGTTTAGTTGGATTGTTGGTCAACCAAATTTTAAATTTCTGAATTTTTTTTTGTTACAAGAAACCGACTACTGGTACAAAATTGTTGAGATAACGATCATTATAATTATTGTCTAAACAAACGTCTTAATAAAAATATTGCTGAAAAACCATTTTATCAAAAATATTATCTAAAATAACAGTAATATTAATCCTGTATTTTTTATAGGTTGATTCGACTTGTTTTGACTCTTTAAGTTTCTACCCAACATCCGAACGTGCTTAGTGGACCGGACCAGATTCAACCCAGCCTTTACCCAGTTTACTCAAACTAAAACAATTTGGCCTCCCCTCGCATAAAATCCTGACTCCGCCCCTGGTGCAGCGTATCTTATATGCAAATTTTCATGTTGCCCAATAACTCTACCCACATTACCCCCAAACCTTTTCAATTGCCGGTCTCTCAAATTATCTAAGGCCTTGTCATTGTTGAATGCATTTTCAACCATGATGGTTAATACCTTATCAAGTCCCCATTCAACCATGCATTTTTTCAACTTCTTCGAAAAGGACTTACATTTGTGGTCGGTAATCTTTAGAAACCCAAGAACTCTTTTATACATATGCCAATTCTGTCAATAAAATGTCCAATGATACACAAGTTAAACAAGTTTTAGGTTTTAATTTTGACTCTTAAGTTAAATGTCAGAAATCAGAATCCACAAAATTGATCAGAGCGATATGGGGACGACAGTTTCTTAGAATTAAACAGGTTTTAGGTTTTAATTTTGACTTAAGTTAAATTTTGGACTTTTCTTTACTTTTAAAAATTAAAAATAAAATGGTTTTAATTTTGGTTTAAGTTAAAACCAAAATCAATACCTTTTTTTTTCAAACCGAAACCGATACTGAAAATAAAATAAAAAATCGATTTTTGGTTCAGGTTTTGTGTCAATTTCAGTTAAAACCTTTTTTTTTTTGATTTTTTCGCTCACCCCAATAAAGGACGAACAAAGGCACAACTCGAAGACTCAAATAATAATTGTTTACTCTTGTCAAGTTCACAAGGTTCACAAATAGACTCGGAATTTAAATTGTCACTAAAAGGTAGTTGACACTAACTAATTACTAGATGGATTGTTCGGATACTGTGATGCCTGCGACTTCATCCTTGATGTAGGTATGGGTTAATTCTACACCGTTCAAGGTATCGGCCTTTTGTTGAAGCTGATCCAATTGAGACTACCTACTGTGAATAATCTTTTGATCCGTGGGGTATCATTGACTACTCAGGAACGTCTATGCTCTTTCTGTATACTTAAAATAGAAGACTGTCAGCATTTATTTTGCACCTGCACGTGCAAATATGCCGTGTGATCCTCTGTCTATGAGTGGTTGGGCTATGATTTTGTGGGACATGAGCATCCCCTAAATCATTTTAAGATACACGTGGGGTGCACTCCGCATCTCTCGATGAAACAGCTCTAGATGTCCATTTGGCATTGCACATTATGGACTTTATGGAATGTTCGGAATGTGGTGAGATTCCAAAATAAAAGTTTCACTTCAGATGTGATATTGGAAAGAATCTGAGTTCAAACTTGGTATTGGCATACAGCGTTTGTGAAGCCGCCAACAGCGATTACTATATCCGACTAAATGCGGCACCCGAGACTGTGTGTTAGCTCATTTTTCCCACCATGATTTTGATGTTGTTTGTAGGGCTTGAAGATTTCCCAAATGGCATGGGATTTTCTTATACAAAATGTATCTGATCATGGTTATTTTACAAAAAAAAATAAAAAAATAAAACTTATCAAAAAAAAAGTCTAGAGAGAAATAAACGATCTAGATGAACTCATAAACGATCTTTCGACTTCAGCTTCTCAAGGAAACCTCCTCCGGAGCCGTCGGATGAATTTCCAAATAAACGATCAAGATGAACTCATAAAGCTTCCAAGAGAACCTTTCTATTTCAGCCGTAGGATCAAACTTTAAATGTACGGGAATGATCAATTATTCGCTTAATCACAAAACACATAAAAGTCGCAGGATTAAAACAATCAACAGTCCATATTATAACAGAAGTAATGGAAAACTTGTAATTTCACAGTATAAACGAATTTTTGAGAATTAGTATATACAAGGGCATTTCAGTAAATTCACATATTATAATGGCAAAACAGTAAATTCAGAATTATTTGAGGACATTTTTGGTACTTCACTCAACAATCTCCACTTTGATGTACCAAAAATTTCAAGTATTTAAGGAATTTAAACAGTTTTAGTTTTAAGCTATAAGAACCAGAGTTCCTCAAGCTTCTTTACAAAGTTCCTGCGAATCATTATTAGCAAATTCCAAGCAAATTTAAGCATTTCTGAAATTTTGTTTGAGTTACTATTTTGGTTCCGAAATTTGCAGCATTTTCCGAAGTAGGAATTTTTACAAGCTTAACCACATTTCCAGCTAGAATATCACGGATGAAGTGAAACTTTACATCTATATGTTTTGTTCTTTCATGAAATACATGATTTTTGCTCAAGTAAATTGCAGCTTGATTATCACATAGAACTAAAAAAATTGAATTTGAAATTCCAATATCACTAATTAAACCGTTTCACCACAAAGACTCTGTAAAGGCATCAGTTAAAGCTATATACTCAGCTTTTGTGGTCGATAAAGCAACCACTGGTTGAAGTTGAGATTTTCAACTTACACAATTACCACATAATAAGAAGTAATAACTAGATGTTGATTTTCTGGAGTCTAAATCTCCAGCAAAATCACTATCAGCAAACCCACAAATATCCAAAGTAGAATTTTGCCTTCTATAACACAATCCAAAATCAACAGTACCTATCAAATATCTAA
Source organism: Pinguicula moranensis (assembly GCA_028565015.1). Lineage (NCBI taxonomy): Eukaryota > Viridiplantae > Streptophyta > Magnoliopsida > Lamiales > Lentibulariaceae > Pinguicula > Pinguicula moranensis. The sequence goes on along the minus strand of JAOWBN010008830.1, from coordinate 6,602 downwards.
CCGTCCATTTTAATGCATCAACTCCTGGATTTGACATAAATCTACTTAATAATGACACGACATAGGTAATATCTGGCATAGTACTTATCATAACATATATCAAAGAACCAAGTAAATTTGAATAAGGTATTTTTCCATTTCTTCAATTTCTAAAGGTGTTTTTGAACTTTGATTTTTAGAAAGTTGAAATTGAGCAGCAATAGGCAAATAAACAAATTTACAACTACTTAATAGAAATTTCTCAAAAACATTTTTCATGTAAGAAGACGAGTTTTCGCTTAGGCGAGTCAATACAGAAGAATAATTTCAAATAACCAAACTCCCTATTTCTTATAATTTCCATTCCTAAAAATCTTTTAGCTTCTCTTAAATTTTTTATTTCAAATTTAGAACTTAAAATCAACTTTAATTTCTCAATTTCAGACTTAGATTTACTTACTAATAACATATCATCTACATAGAGTACCAAACATGAAGGAATTTTTCAGAATGTATAAAATACAAACAAGAGTCATAACTACTCATTTTAAAACATAACTCTAACATGAAAGAATCAAATCTTTTATAGTACTGCCAAGGGACTTGTTTTAAACAAAATAAAGATCTTTTTAATAAACACACAAAATCAGGAAATTCAGGATATATAAAACCTAATAGTTGTTCCATAAAAATTTCTTCTTCTGATTCTAAATTTAAGAAAGCAGTTTTAACATCAAGTTGTTCAATTTCCAAATCAAGACAAGCAGCATATGCTAGTATAATTCTGATAGTTTTACACTTAACAACCGGAGATTTTTTTTATTATAATTTGTTCCTTCTCTTTGAGAAAATCCTTTTGCTACTAATCTATCTTTAAAAAGTTTTGGATCAGAAGGTAAAGTTCCTTCAATTCTATACACCCATTTATTTCCTATTGTTTTCTTTCCTTTTGGTTTAGGAACTAAAATCCAAGTTTGATTTTTCTTAATAGATTCTAATTCATCTAACATAGCAAGTTTCCAGTTTTCAACATTTTGACACGTAATTGCAACATTATAAATTTTCATGTTCAAACATGTTAGAATTATCACCAGCAGAAAAGGCATAATCAAGTAATTCAGCAAAATTTACATATCTTGCAGATAATCTCCTAGATCTAATTCATTTATGTAAAGCAACATTGTCCAAGGTGGAGGGGTTGGGATGTGCCTATTTCTGAGAGTTTTTGAATTTCTTCAGGATCATCAGATTGTGTAACTTGTTCAACTGGTTCAGTTTGTTCAATTTCAGGTTCAATTTCAGATCGTAAAACTCTCTTAAACAACTTTACCTCATTTAGAGTATCTCTAGGCTCCACCTCAATTGTTATATCGGCAGATGTAGTTGGTAAACAAGGAAATTCAGATTCGTTAAATATAACATCCCTGCTAATTATTATTTTAACACCAGGTACACTTCTATCACACATACTATAGCCTTTTGTGCCTTCTTGATAACCAAGAAAGGCACATTTTTGTGATCTAGGATCTAATTTATCACCTATAGTATGAGCAAAACTTGCACACCCAAATACCCTTAAAATGGATTAGATTCTGATCTCTCCCGGACCAAACAAATTTTGGGCATTTCGAGTCTAAGAAAGTCGAGGGGATCCTATTTATTAGATAGGTTGTCGTACTAGTGCTTCCCCCCAAAATGTTTTTTTTTTAAACCGGAGGTTAGAGGTAAACATCTCACTTTATCAAGTAGGTTTCTATTCTTTCTTTCAGTTGCATCATTCTGTTGAGGTGTATGACGTACAATTTTATGCCTATAATTCCACATTCAGAACATAGAGCATCAAACGAAGAATTACAAAACTCCAAACCATTATCAGTTCTCAAATACTTCACTCTTTTTTTAGTTTGATTTTCAAATAATATTTTCCATTCTTTAAACTTTAAAAAAGATTCAACACAACAAAAACACAAACTTTTCGGCTAAAGTCAGCAACTATTGACAGAAAATATCTAGCAACACCATGAGTTAGAACAGATTCAGGACCCCAAACATCAGCATATAAGTACTCAATAATAGATTTTGAAAGATGAATTCCTTTTGCAAATTTAATTCAATGTTGTTTTCCAAGTACACATCCCTCACAAAAATCAATATCAGTTATAGACTGTTTACCTAATGCCCCTTCAAAATGTAAAATTTTGAGACCTTTCATACTCATGTGTCCTAGTCTTAAATGCCATAATTTTGAATTTTCAGATTTACTAGATGCTACTCCAAAATTATCAACATATTCTATAAACTTTCCATTTTAAAAATATAGTCTATTTTTCGTAATAGCAGTTAAAACTGGAATTTCAGATTTTACAACAGTTAGAAGACCATTTTTCACCATGAAAGGAACAGACAGATTCTTCTAAAACTCATAAAGATATTAAATTTCTTTTTTAAATCTGGTATGTATCTAACATTTGTCAAAGATATACAATTATCACCTAACACTTGCAGATTGTCAAGGTCCCGAGATCGAATCCTACTGACACTGTCATCGGGGCATGACCCCAGGCTTCGTCCTGCAACATAACTTGCACATGTGATGAGGTTGCGCTGCATGTGTCCCGTGGATTAGTTCGGTCGGGGGTATACCACGGATATAAAAAAAAGCTTGCAGATTTATTATTCTAGTTCTCTATATAGAACAAACATTATGATTTCCCATATATACAACACCCTTTTTAGATTCATCTAAATTTTCAAACAAAGCAGTGTCACTTGCAGTTAATGATTCCCACAAACTAGAAGAACCACAAAGAACCTCACTAATATCTTCATCTATTTTAGGGTTATTAGTGGCAATGTTTTTTTTCCTTTTGTTTTAAACAGTCATAGATAATATGACATAATTCTTTACAATATCTACAGTACAACTCACCATATTCATTTAAATGCCATGGTTGTATATCTTTAGTTGAAATTCTCCTATTGTTTTCATTTTTAGTTTTTTCTTTCTTAATTTCAGGATTATTATTCTGATTTCTCAGATCAGGTTTCACATTAGCATATAACACACTGGATGTCTTCCTATTATTCTTAATTTTTAGTTCTCTATATCTTAATCCCATCATAATAGTATCAAGTTTAGGAATGGTTTCAGAATATTGAAATGCATTTTTAACAACTAGAAAATCATCAGAAACAGAGGTCAAAAGAATCATGACCAAACTTGAATCATCGAAATCATGATCAGTTCCTTTCAGAGTTTGACTTAACTTGTAAAATTCATCCAAATTATCATATATGGATTTGGAGGGATCCATTTTAAAAGCAAATAGTGAACCTTTTAATCAAACTTGGAGCAATTTTTGAAGCATACAAGGCATTTAATTTTTTCCAAACAGATAAGGAATCTTCATCACAGTCAAGTTTTCTTAATACAAAATCAGATAGATTTAATATGATCAAGTTATAAGCTTTCTCTTTAATTTCCTCAGCTTTCTTTTTATATTCTTCAGGCCAGCTATCACTATTTTCCTTAAGTGCATAATGCTTATTATGAGATAGAAGAGTTTTCATTCGCCTATACCAGCTATTGAAGTCTCCATTCCCATCAAACATAGGTAATTCAAGCCTAATAAACGTCTTAGACTTAAAAAGAAAAATTCACAAACTAAGCAGGTTATCAAAAAATTCACAAAGAAAACAGATTATCAACAATTCACATAATAGATTTCCAAAAATAAGCAAATATCCTCAAAAAATTAATGTATCAGCAACAACATTCCAACCTATTTGGCTAAAAGTCTTTAATCAGCAGCAAAGTTCCAGCACTAAGTAGCTGCTTCTAAGGTAAGTTGTAAAAAGAATTATAATACTTGAAAGGAAAGTGATTATACCTATTCTAGCTTTTGCTAGACAATTGGTGCAAGGTTAACCCCTTGCTTGGATCTTTACTGAGAACCTGCAGATCCGACCTCGATCCAGGCTCACTGCACCACTGTTGAGAATTTGTGATCGTATTTTGCAAGATTCTCAAATAAACAGTTAGTATTGTTCAGATTTTGATATTATATGTTTGTAAAACTTAAAAATAAAGAGAAAAATTTTAATGCCCGTGATTCACCGACCCTGTTTCTTCAGGTTGGCGATTCGGTTGCTGAAAACCTCCAGTTTGGTTGACGGTTTTTGTTCAGGTTGGTTTTGAATGATTTCATGACAATTCTAACACGGTTTAAATACGATTCAAACCTCTGACATAATCAAGTTTATTTTGGACTTTTTTAAAGGAAAAATTTGCTTCTTTTATTTTTTTAGATTTTTTTTTATATAATTGCCATATATATATATATATATATATATATATATATATATATATATATTGGCCAAATCCCTGGCCACTATATTTGACACCATTTGGTACACTGAATCACAATCCTACAATTTCTAGTAGCCTTTATTAAATTTCAAGAACTTACACAAATTTACAAGATATAGTATTCTGAAACCTAAAAAATGACATGCACAACCTGAAAATAGTAAAACTAATCTAATATGTAACCAAACTTAAAGAAGAAATATACAAGAAATTCACATGCAACTTCACAAAACAATAAATCTGCTCTAATATGTAGTAAGAACTTTAAAGAAGAACTTCACAACGCCTTCAACCGAGAAAGTCAATATCCAAGTGGTAATGCTCCGAACCGCCTCAAAATGGGTCTGAAACTGTAGATGTCCCTGATATAGAGAGATTTCACAGATTGAAAATAGTAAAATAGTTTAAGGTTCGTCAGAAAGTGAAGTATTTGCCGACGAAATATCGAAACCAGAAGGAAAGTCGAGAGAGAAAACTGTAGCAGAGAGAAAGAAATCGAGATGAATGATGCGTATATCAACAAAAACACATATATACTTTCTGTATCTTTTAATTCTGTCCGTCGAATTCCATTTGATCAACGGTCTAAAACTTATCAATCTCAAATAAATGCAGAGCCGTTAGATTAAAGTGTATATGAATGGCCAAGATTTTACCGATTAAGCTGCCAAATACCAACCATTGGATCTTGTTAGATGATCCAACTGCCACGACCTTTCAACCTCAGCTTCTCGAGTAAGCTTCCTCCGGAGCCGTCGGATGGATTTCTAGATAAACGATCAAGATGAACTCATAAAGCTTCCGAGAGAAGCTTTCTATTTTAGCCGTAGGTTCAAACTATAAATGTACGGGAATGATCAATTATTCGTTTAATCACAGAACAAATAAAAGTCGCAAGATTAAAACAATCAACGGTCCAGATTATAATAGAAGTAATGGCAAGCTCGTAATTTCACAGTATAAACGAATTTTTGAGAATAAGGATATATACAAGGGCATTTCAATAAATTTGTATATTATAATGGCAAAATAGTAAATTCAGAATTATTTAAGGACATTTTTTTTGGTATTTCACTCAACACAAATATTCCAAAAATTGCTTTGGCGGCTGAAAAGCCGAAAAAACCAAAAATAGCTTCTGAGAAGAACTTGAAAACACATACTAGGTCTCTATTCGGCAAAATTGTATGATAAGGTGAATGAAAATAAATAAGTCGACTGAAATTTGGTAAAGTGACTGAAGGTAATTGAAATTGAGAGTTGATAAAGTAACCTGATTTGATTAAATGTGTTTGGCAAAATTCCTTATTGCCAATTTTTATAAAATTATTAACAATAGATCGTTTGGCTTTGCCTTGTTGAACCCAAGTGATTTGCTGGGAGGAAGAAGTGTCAAGTTACCTAAGCGAGTCACGTTATTGAAATAAACAAGTTTCATTTCAGCCAATAAAGGATGTTCGTCTCGTTCTTATAAATGGCTGAAACACTCTTTATTGGCGAAATGAAATGATGGTCTTTTTGTACCTGAACTTAAAGGGGTTCAACCATAAAACACTCCTACAATTATAAAGTCAAGGACTACATTGCTCCTATCCTAACAAATTCCAATCCCAAACATGACAACAAATAAGAATATTGATGAATCACAACAGCATTTGGCTCGTGTCAATATCAAAAGTCATCATTTCCATCGAACCGTCCAGTAAGAATCCTATGTCTTGCCCGGAATCATTCTCGTTCTCGTTGGAAATGGAGGGATGAGGCGCGGGGAAATCCACATCCACGGAAGTGAATGGTTCATGATAATGGAGAGGAGTTTGATCACTTGTGCGGGACACTTCCAAATTGTACATTTTTTGGGGGCCAAAAGTATTGATGTTTTCGCCGCTGGATCGGTGATATACTCGACATAATACCCAATCATCCTGCGAAGAGGGGAAGAAGAGGGTATCACTCACTGTTTTGGGGAGCACCATAACCCATCCGCATTCTTAAATATGTATATGTATAATGTATTTATATGATACTTGTTGATTTAATGGTTGCATGATGTTTTAAATCTTACAGGTGCAAGCTCAGGCCTCATAGTTTTCTCATGACAAAATTGTACCTTTGATGCAAGTGTAGCGTTCTCAAGGCGAAACTCATGCATAATCCATCCTGTTTTTATCCCATTTGGTGCCCTATTCCTATGGTACACCAGAGTCTTTCTCATTCCAACAATCTTTCCACTTCTCGGCTCCACCACGGCACG
>JAOWBN010008819.1:0-11067 GCA_028565015.1 Pinguicula moranensis | reverse complement strand
AATCGCTGCCTAAGGCATATGTTGTACTTTGTAAATATTGTTTTTATATATCAAATTTGGCTTTTACAAAAAAAAAACAAAAAACAAAAAAAAAAGTCGTACCTATAACTCCGAATCGCCCCAGAAGCTTCCCGAAACCACAAATCCAGCCCTTATCTTACTACAAATCATCAAAACACCCCAGGAATTTCCTGCTTTGGCCAAGACCCCTCCGTGGCATATTCGGCTCAGAACACTAGAAGTATTACCTAGCAGGTGATTGTTTGATTGTGGAGCCACGGATACCATGACCAATGACCGTTATGATCTTATTACGTACACGGTACCGTGGCACTGACGTTTGGGGCATCCATCACTGGGTTACCTCAAACTTTTATTTCCCCAGTTTTTTAAATAACAAAGTTTTTTTTGTTCATGATACATGATGCTTAGCTAAAAGTCATAGACAATCATTCTACCTCAATAATACTCGAACTGAGGATATTTTCTCCCCAATTCCCGATATTTCTTGCTCTTAACTGATGGCTGCAACAGAATGACATGGGTATACTTCTTGAAACACAAATAGGAGGTCTTCCAAAATTTTGTTGATTTTTATGCCTTGGTTGAAACCCAGTCTTAGAAAGAAAAAAAATTAAATCCTCAGGTTTGATAATGGGGGAATTAGGCCTGGTTATTCGGTATTACAGATCGGTAATATCGAATTGAATTTTTTCGGTATTCGAAAAATCGGACCGAAACCGAACCGAAATACCGAAAAAATTCGGTATTTAAGTATTCGGTTCGGTATACCGATTTTTTTTCTCTAAATTTGGCCTATTTTACCGAATACCGAATACCAATACCGTACCAATTAAAAATTGGTATGATATTTTCATACCGATACCGAACCGAATACCGATCGATATTTTAATATCGACCAGTATTTTTGACTAGCCCTAGGAGGAATATGTCAAACAGTTCATGAAAAACTTCTTCCAAGAAAGAGGGCTCGTTCAGCAAACCACTTGTTCCCATACACCATAAAAATGGGGTAGCCAAAAGAAAAAATAGAATTCTCCATTAGATCACTATATCTATTATGATCGAATCGATGGTTCCTAAAACCCTATGGCCAGAGGCGATAGCTACCGTTGTATATATAATCAATCACCTGCCTACCAAGACACGACTAAAGACTCTACTTTAGACACTATCTACCCACACCCAGGCTCCTTTAGCTTTAGTTCTCCCACCATGAGTCTTTGGATGCACAGTATTCATTCAAATCCCAAGAGTCAACCGCACTAAACTTGAACCCTGTGCGGTCAAATGTGTTTTCTTTGGTTATGGGATCAACAAAAAGAGTTATCGATTGCTTTGGTCCAGTTCATTCGACACATATACACAACGATGTATTGTGATTTTTTTCGAAACTGAATACTACTATACCATCCAATACATCAATCAGGGGGGAATATTTAGAAGAATCCTCTAAATTGGTTACTTAACCCAGTCGGCTTATCCAAAACTATTCCAATAGAGCCAACTGGAGCCACCAATGAGCCTGCCACTGAAAACATAGAGAAAAACCTTGAGCCAGGAGACCATGCATCGCCCTCGTATGGAGATCCTGAGGTAAGTCCTAACCTTGAGCCTATTTCTGAAAATACTTCCACTACAATTTACTCTGATCTTGAAATGTATCCCCTTAAATAGGGTTACTTAGACACAAGGTCTATATATATTACCTCCCAGAAGCACTCGAGGTATTCCCTCAAAGAGATACATACTTGAATATGAGCCACGGATGTCTAGATATCCGATGGCTAACCTGGTCAAGGGGAGTTAACCTGGGTATTCGGATACCTTAGATTCAGTAGTCATGCCAATAATAGATCAAAAGGCCCAGTAGGGCAAGAAATGGCGACACGCAATGAAGGCTGAGATGTATGCTCTAGAAAAGAATGACACATGGAAAAAGTGTGAACTGCCAACTTGTAAACGACCAGTTGGGTACAAGTGGGTGTTTACCATGAAACACAAGGCTGATGGCTCAGTGTAATAGTACAAAGCACGTCTACTAGCAAAGGGGTACACCCAGCGTATGGGATTGATTACTCAGAGACATTCTCTCTAGTTGCCAACATTGATATTGTTCTAGTATTGTTCTTAGTCGCTGCAAACCTGGACTGGCCACTTAAACTGTTTGATGTTAATAATGTGTTTCTTCACAGAGATCTCAATGAGGAAGTATACATGGAAACACCACCTGGCTTCTCCGAGACATTTCAAAACAATGAGGTATGCAGGTTGAGGAAGACATTATATGGTCTAAAGCAGTCACCTCGAGAATGGTTTGGGTGTTTCACCTTGGCCCTGAAGAAATATGGATATAGGCAAAGCAACTCTGATCACACTTTATTCTTAAAGAGAAATAGAAAATTAATGACCTTCTTGATTATTTATGTCGACGATATGATAATCACATGAAGTGATACAACATAAATGGCAGAATTTTGGAAAAATCTGTTCAAGAATTTGAGATGAAAGACTTGGGAGAATTAAAATACTCCCTTGGTATCGAGGTTCTGAGATCAAAGGAGAGAATTTTTATATCACAATGAAATATGTTCTTGATCTCTTAGCAAAAACATGACTCATTGATTGAAAGTCAATACACCAGCCATCGTGAATCATAAACTACAGATGGTCGAGAGAGCACCATTAGCCGACAAAGAATGATATCAACGCCTAGTCAAAAAACTGATCTACCTGACTCATACCTGACCTGATATAAACTATACTGTAGGAGTTATCAGTCAATTCATGAATAATCCCCAAGAAGAGCACCTAAAGATGCACCTAGAATTGTCCGCTACTTGAAAGAATCTCGAGGGAGAGGGATCAAGTTCAAAAAGAATGGTCATCTAGAGGTTCAAAGATACACTAATGATGATTGGGTAGGGAACCCAGTGTACAGAAGATCTCCCGCCGAATACTTTATGTTCGTAGGTAGAACCTTGTGACCTGGAAAAGCAAGAAATAAAAGTACGCTCTCAAGTGTAGAAGCAGAGTTCCAAGGAATAGCTCGAGGGTTGACTGAAATCCTATGGCTGAGAAAACTGTTGACCGAGATTGGAAGGCTTATATCAGACACTTGTCAGTTGAAGTGTGACAACAGAGTCGCGATCAGTATATCTAAAAATCAGTGCCTATAAACTTATATCTATAGCCAGATTGGCTGCACAGAGGATGGTGGCTGGTGGGTCAACGATCAAAGGTTGGTTCAATGACAATGGTGGCCGGGGCGAAGATAGATGCGGGGCGGCAGGTTTGCTAGTGCTAGGGTTTGGGAAGAGGGGCGACAATTTTTGTGCTAGGATTTGGCTATGATACCAAATAGAATTTCGTAAAAGTGTATTGCATTGATATTGTGAGAGTACAAAGGTTTATATGAACTAATACAATGGTAAAACTGAAAATAACTAAAAAAAATTTAGAACATGGACTCAGGCCTGTATTCCAACATATTATATTATATATATTTTACTGGGTAGCTAATCTATCTATTAGATTAGTATCGCAATTAGGTGTGGGAATAGATTGTATAATTCTCCCTGAGTTAGCTAATGTACATCCAAATAATATCAAAGCTTAAATCTCGGAGCATTATGTGATGGAGTGTAATTCTCCTTTTAATTAGTCTTTAAAGACCATTTTGATCCGAGCTGTCCTGAAAGGTATTTCTGGAGGGTTTAAATTAAAGCACTTGAGTTTTTATTTCCAAAATCTCCCAAAATTGTGCCATTTACCTTTTTGGTAATGTCATGGTATTCAACATAACGATACATTTGGTACAACAAAACTTCCTCTAGAGCTTTATTGGATATTAGCCCTTGCAATTATTGTTCGATATTGGTATCTAGTACGACATAATAAAATTTCAACATTGGCTTCTGTAAATGCATTCTCCTTTCCCCTTCCTTTTGAAACTTGAGGATGCTCAAGGATGTGTATCCAAAGGCTTGCGGATTCAATTGCTGGTCGTTTTGTATACACTGTCATGACATTGTCAGTAACCACATTTGCTTTTAGTAAGTGTCTCAAGCTTTACATGTATACTTCAGGGTTGCAAGGGTAGAGGATTATTCTCTCCGTTTTGAGTTGAGTGTATGTTACTCATTGGACCAAAAATTGTAGATTGGTAAGTTGTTTTAATTGGCATCTTTGTTCTAGTCAATGTGAACATGATCCTTTTCAATCCTCTAACCTTGCTTAGAGATGGGCGGACTGATTGCCCGTCATCGAACCGCCAGTTTTTTTCAATTGCCAGTATTGAAAAATAAAAATCGAAACCTAAACAGCCGGATGCCAATTTTTTCTGGTTGCCGGTTAAACCGGTTGACGGTTTCCTCCAATTTTGGTTTATTGTTTACAGTCTCATAGTTTCTGGCGGTTTCATGATGGTTCCGGTATGATTGTTAATACGTTTGTAACCTCCGGTGTAGCTAACGTTTTTTTAAATTTCTTTTAATTTTCGTTATTACTCTAATTTTCGGTTGCCCTGTTATGGTCTCCGGTGGTCGGCATTATTATTTATTTTAAAGTTATTTTTTGTGTATTTAGTTTAGCTTAAAATTTAACTTATAATTATAAATATATAAACTTATAAACTTATAAAAAAAATAAACTTATAAAAAAATTATAAAGTTATAAACTTATAAAATTTATAAAAGTTAAAAACTTACATAACTAACTTAAAATTTATAAAAGTTGAAAACTTATGTAACTTATAAACTTTATTAACTAATACAAGTTAAAAACTTATAAAACATATATAACTTATAAAGTTATAAACTTATAAAATTTAAAAAAAATAAAAACTTATATGACTTATAAAATTATAAAACATATATAAGTTATAAAGTTATAAACTTATAAAATTTATAAAAGTTACCAACTTATATAGTTTATAAACTTTTCAAACATATATAACTTATAAAATTATAAACTTATAAAATTTACAAAAGTTAAAAACTTATATAACTTCTAAAATTAATTAACTTATAAAAGTTAAAAACATGTATAACTTATAAACTTTAAAATTTATAAAAGTTAAAAACTTATATAACTTATAAACTTTATTAAATTATAAAAGTTAAAAACTTATATAACTTATAAAATATATATAACTTATAAAGTTATAAACTTATAAAATATGTAAAAGTTAGAAATTTATATAACTTATAAATTTTTAAAATACATAGGGAATAAAATATGGGAAATCAACTGCCCTCTCCTGATCTATTCTAGCTGGAATACATAGCTCAACAAAAGTGCCCAACTCAAAGAAAAGAACCAGGATAGGGAAGGTCCAAGAAATTAATGAAGTGGATAAACTATAATGTTAGAGGGCTGGGGCGAGTGGTAGGAAGAAACGAGTAAAAGAGTTGATTTTCAACCACATGGTAGACTTCATAAGCTTGTAGGAAACAAAACTGGACAAGGTAGAAAGGAGACTTTGCCAAAAGCTTTGGTATGATGAACACTTTGACTGGGCCTATACTAGCTCCGCAGGACATGTGGAATAACAAGAAATTCCGGAAGATAGACATGTTCTCTGGTGAGGGATTTCTTGGCATCACAGGTTTCTGGAATCATGAGGAAGTCATAAGCAATATGGTGAATGTCTATGGCCCATCTGACCTGCAACTGAAGATGGGACAATGGCTAGGACTGGAGAATGGCTTCAAAGATAAACTGGAGGAAAGATTGTGTATTATGGGAGACTTTAATGCGGTGTTGAAGTAGGAGGAAAGAAAAGGGATATCTCAGCATTACTATTCATCAGAGACTGCTTTTCAGGACTTTGTTAGGCAGCTTAATCTGTATGACCTACCTATGATCAAGAGAAGATATACCTGGTCTCTTAGCTCTCTCAAATGCATGAGCTGCCTGGATCGATTCTTGCTGAATGAGACGTGGTATAATACATCTACAGACTGGATTCAGATTGGTATGGACAAGGATGATTTTGACCACACCCCAGTGGGCTTATTTACATCTATCAGGAACTGGGGCCCTTAACCTCTAAGAGTACTAGATCATTGGTTGCAAGATGAGAGATATATCAAACTGGTGGAGGAAGTCTGGAACATACCTTGCAATCTGAAGTATGCTAGCCAAAGAATCAAGCATAAGATCAAGGCTATACGGTTAGCCATAAAAAATTGGAATGCAAGGGCTCCTAGAGATCTGACTCATAAAAGAAAACAACTATTGCATGAGCTGAATCTAGTGGAACTGGAAGCTGAGGGGTACACTAACATACCTCCTGACCTGGAACATAAAGCAAGAACTCTGAAATCTCAAATAGATCAAACAACATGGATATTAGACAGTGTATTATATCAGAAAGCCCGAATCAAGTGGCTGCAAAAAGGGGATGCAAACACTGCATTTTACCACGGCTGGCTAAACAAACAAAGACACAGGGGAGCTATTAATGGTATATGGGAGAATCAGCAATGGATTGCGGATGTATAGGGGATTAAGAACTGTTTCAAGAATCACTTTGAGAAGAGATATAAGGAATTCCACTGGCAAAAGCCCACACTACCAGTAGATTTCTAAAGTAAGCTCTCTGAAGCTAACAAGTCCAGCCTTATAGCACCCTTTACTGAATCTGAAATGTTAGAGGCTATCAAAGCATGTGTAAGCAAGAAGAGTCCAGGGCCGGATGGGCTGAATTTTGCCTTTATAAAACATTTTACATACTTGCTAAAGGAGGAGATAGTTCAGATGCTGCTGGAATTTTATAAAACTGGCAGGATTGCAACAGGAAGCAACTCAGCTCACATTACCCTTGTAGCTAAGATACAAAACCCTCTAACAGTTGATTACTACAGACCCATCACACTAATAGGAGCCATGCCAAAGATAATTTCTAAGATCATGTATAGAAGACTGGCTGCAGTGCTGCACAGTGTTACTGCTCCTATACAGATGACTTTCCTGAAAAATAGAAAACTGTTGGACAACATCCTAATTACTAATGAAGTAATAGATGGGACTAAGAAACTGAAAAATAGAGCCCTTATCCTAAAAGTCGACTTTGAGAAGGCTTTTGACACCATTAACGGGTCCTATCTGTTGAAAACAATAGAGAGTATGAACTTTCCCCCGTGCTGGATAGACTGGATAATTGAGTTGCTCTCATCTGCTACTATATCTATACTTATTAATCGTAGTCCGACGGCTGAATTTATCCCTCAGAGGGGTCTGAGACAGGGGGATCCCCTATTTCCTCTTCTGTTTCTCATTGCAGCAGAGGGATTCTCTGGCTTAATGAACAAAGCCATAGAATTGTAACTCTTTCATCCACTCCTGATTGGCAGAAATGCAATTCCAGTCTCACACTTGCAATTTGTGGATGATACCCTTATGTTTGGTGCAGCCTATTGGCGAATTGTGACTACCTTCAATGACATTCTGAAGAATTTTCAGCTAATCTCTGGACTGAAAGTCAATTACCACAAGAGCACCTTGCACGGGATCAATATTCCTCAGCAGCTACAGGTGGAAATGGCAGTATTCCTTAACTGCAAGGTGAGTGGCCTTCCTCTAAAATATTTGGGACTGCCCGTAGGTGTATCTCATCAGAGGAAGAAGTTATGGAAACCTGTTATAGATAAAATGACTACTATCCTCAGTTCATGGGGGATCAAACTACTAGTAGTGGGGGGAAGTTGACATTGATTAATGATGTCCTAACAGCAATCCCTCTGCATTACTTGCCATTCTACTGGGCTCCTAAGATGATAATAAAGAAACTCATAGCTTTACAGAGGAACTTCTTCTGGGGTGCAACCGAGGAGATGAAGAAAACATGTTGGACTGCATGGGGAAATATGTGCCTACCTACCTCTTTTGGTGGTCTTGGCATAAGAGGAATAGACAGTTATTAGATTTATTGAGGAAAGAGGAGGGAGAATATTGAAGGGCAGTGAGGGTCTAGCCATAGATATACTCAAATCTAAATATGGTACACTTGATAATGATTTACACGTTGGTAGATTTAGAGTACATCAGGAACCACAAAAACTAAATCCCATCCACAGAGGGCATAGACGTGGCCAGAATTATGCCTCTGCATGGTGGAAGGAACTGACATATATTCACAATCAGGACTGGTTTGCAAACAATGTGGAAATCTGTCTTGATGTAGGGACAACAGTCAAATTTTGGCATGATAGTTGGTGTTCTGCTACCCCACTTATTTTCTCCTTCCCAGATCTATACAGGTTTGTAGCTGACAAAGAGGCACAAGTATCAACATCAAGTACCTGGAAGGATGGGGTTTGGGAATGGAAAATAGCTTGGAGAAGGGCAACAGGAAATGATGAAGGTGTTAGGATAGTTACCTCCTCGATATAATCCAGAATAGAGTGCCTGCAATAGAAGGAGCAGACCATTATACCTTCAAAGGTAGTGCAGATGGCAACTACTCTGTTAGTTCTGCCTACCAGCATATCCTGAACTCAACTGATCAGGTGTTATCGGAGGATCTAGTAATGCAGCTAAGCTACCTTTGGAACATGTTTTCTCCAAAGAAACAAATCATTATGTTGTGGCTCCCTAATGCAAGCCTTACCCCTAAAATAAGTACTGCGGTGCAAAAATATCATCCTCCCTGATCTGAACATCAGATGCATCATATGCCAAGCTGAGGATGAAATATTTTCAAACCTATTTAGATCATGTCATCTAACGGTTTCTATTTGGCAGGGGATACAACATTGGCTCATGCCAATGGTTGATCATGCACAAGTGGTCCCTGACCTATTGCAGTTTTGCACTACCGAACCAACAGGAATCAATCTGGATGCGTGGAGATCTGAATTTGCTTTATGTGGCAGATCTGGAAGATAAGAAACAGGCTACATTTCATATGATGTTTCTCTTAGCTCTGAACAGGTGCAAATCTATGTACAACGGGATGTCATACTTGCCATCCCCTGGTGCTAACTCTATGTTAGCATAGCTCTCCTTCCCTCTCCCCACCCCACGTCTCCTTACTTTGGAATGAAGCCTTGCTACTAAGTTTTTCAATATGGTACAGGTTAAGTGTAGAAAATTCAGTTCTCTATGAGATCATTGGTTTAATGAACCTTGAACTTCATTGATCTAAGTGGGAGGGATGACGATGCTCAATAAGACACCCTGGCAGAGTTGAAACAAGTGCGATACTCACATAATTGAATGGCTACTATCTTGGACAGCCTTAAACATTAGAAATGAAAATGCAAATGCTACTAATATGAAATGCAATTAGAAATCTGTTGCAGTGCATGGAGTTGAGTGCCTGATGGTAAATGGAACCACCGAAATTGAAAGTTGAGGATTCTTCACGATAGCAGATGTATGCTTATTGTCTGAGTGCCTATCACCTATATACGGATGTGCAATAAGATCACAAGGAGAATCATGAACTTGCAAAGGATGGAGTATGTGTTATTTTCTTGAAAGTGAACTATTATATACCTGTCCAACCGGGTTATGCTATCCATTCATTACAGAGATAGCTCACCAAATAGGTAAAAACTGTGTACCAATATTCCTAAAAAAAGAATATTGATAAGTTGACATTCATGATACCCTATTTGGTGAAGAACGGGTGATGGCAATGAACTGGATGCGGAGATGCTTTGTATTCTTCTATGAGGCTAAGGGATCCATATACTAGATCACCCTTAGCTATACTATAGGGCACGATGGAAAGGCAGAAATTTCATGATCAAGAAATCAACCACTGATTTTACCCTTATAGGTCTAGCCCTGAGTATGGTCATGATAGTCTATGTTTTTGTAGTTTTTACTTATTACCTTATTTTGTTTTGCTTATTACAATAATTAATTAAATTAGACATATTTTCCTATTTTGTCTAACACATGCCAAGATGAAACAAGTTGCCATCACGTGCTCGCGAAGGCCGTAGGATCCGCGCGGGCGGTCAAGGGCGAGTAGGATCAAGAGGATGTCGGGGAATTAGGGCATGTGTGCCCATAGTGATTTTCTCCTTTTGCTTCTTCTTTTACTTCTCATTTTGATTCTACTTTTTCTTTAAATTTTGTAGTTTTTGAGTGTTTGGTAATATTATGAAAAATTGAAAAAGTTATTGAAATAGTATTTGCAATAAAATTTTGTAAGTTGATTAAATAGTGTATGGTTAAATTTGGTAAAATAACTTTAATTTAATTATAAAATTGTCATTATAAGTAGAAGTAGAAAAATAATAGCCTTATACCTACTTTTGAAAAAAAAAAAAGGTTTTGAGTGAAAAAAAAAGGAGAATGAGAGAAATAATCTGGAAAAAAAAAAGTGGTACAAAACAGGCCCTTAGTTGTCGCCATTATAAGGACGGCAGAAGGTATCTAGACACTTGCGAAACTTGGAGCGTTCGATGGACGAGGACTTGCCCTTCTGCATCCAATTGAAGAGGCTTACCATCACAGTGGACATCGTGTTAGGTATATTTATGCACCTGAAGCGGAAGTGAGTGGTAGGCTTGTACTTAAGAGCTAGAGCGGGACTACTCCATGCGGTTACAAATTCCTTTATCTTTCTTAGCCTTGGTAAGATTTTCGGCAAGAAAATTTTACTTAATGCGGTCGTGAAATGGAGAGATTGCTAGCCCCCAAATCTTGAGGACGCCGCTTCGTTCACAACGTGATGGACAAATTAAATTTCAATGATTTTAATTCATTCAAACGAGACAAAAAAGTGTAATTTTCAAGTTAAATAAAATGTTCTATAATGTTCATTTCTACTTCTAGAAAACAAATTTTGGAAAATGCCGTTCAAATTAATATATTAACAACGGCTTGATGAATGTTGATTTCTCTCATATCATCAACTGCCTTACCGTAGTCAATGATGTCACGATTGTCAGCGGAATAGAATTTCAGAATTGAATTCATTGATTTCTTCTTTGTTTACATGGTTACATATAGGGGTAGAAAATAATCTAAGTATGGTAAGGATCGTAATACATGATCCTTACCATTTACAAGTTGTTTGACTTA
>JAOWBN010008809.1:0-11068 GCA_028565015.1 Pinguicula moranensis | reverse complement strand
GTCTCTTTTTTTTAAGGGAGTAGTTGATCTCATAAATTATGGTAGATTGGGATATTATCAAGGTGAAGTGATAAGAATTACACGAGCACTAGTTTTTGGAAGGGATAGTCTCCTAATATGACTATTCTCAATACTTGGTTGGTCATGACATATTGCTAGATGTCACTCATGGTCTATAAATATGAATTAATGATTAATGAATTAAAGGAGTTTAATTCATCAACCATAATGAGATTGTGTTAATTCATGGTTCATTATCAAACTATTGAAAATTTATAGGGTCACACATTATTATCGATCTCTTTAGGAGCCGAAATGTATTGAAGGAAGAGTTTAGGAGCCGATTTGAAGTATTTGACACTTTAAGGACTTAAATGTAATAAGAGGTCCTAAACATAAATATGAGATGTTTAGGGGTGTATTTTATACATCAAAACCTTGCATTAGCTCATGGAGATGAAATAGTGGAATGTTACTACACTTTCATGTATGAGATATATGAAGTTAATGGACATTTTATTCCAATTGAATTATATGCAATTGTTGTTTATCTAATGAAAATGCATGAAATGAGGTATTCATAACAACGAGTTGTATATGTAATGACTTAGTGAAACCACAACCACAACAACAACGTACCCAGTATATTTCCAACTAAGTTGGGGTCTGGGGGGTCAGATGTATGCGGTCTTACCTTTGTAATTATACAAAGCGACCGTTTCTGTTGCGACCCAATATGCATTGCATTTGATGTATTGAGTTCCAGCAACTTTACTAAATAGAGTACTGGAATTTAATAGAGTCATTTTACTCTAGTCCATCATTAAGTTAAAAGAATTATCAATAATGACTAATGAAAGTCATCTACAAAACCATGGGTGAAAACCATGTGTTCGCAAAACCATGTCACAAAATGTATGGTTAACTATTTAAATATCTCGATACATCCATATGTGAAAAAGTTTATACATTTGTGTGTCTTAATTGAAGATTAAAGAGAATATCCACCCTCTTTCTCTCTCTAGCCGAGAGCAACTTGAGGAAAATGGTAAAAAAATGTGAATTTTCTTATCATCTTCTTGAACCACAAATTCAGGAGCCAACGCTCAAAATACACATATATTATTATACAATGTGTAGTATAATATTCCAAGAATTGTGTAGTGCGGGCTTCCATAGAGGGTGGTCACTTGAGCACTTTCAAGAAGGAGACTATCTTGAAGGAACTTTGAGAAAGCTTCAAAGAAGGTATAATTTTCTCCTTACTCTTGTGCAAAAGCTTTATGATCAGCATGGATCCGTGATTTTGGAACTCTTTAATAATTTTTCTTATGCACAAACTTAATTTATACATTCGCTCCACTTTCATGATTCATGAAATGCAGTATAACTATGAGTTACTATAGCTTCATCTTATCAGTATATTGTGTTGGCATTTTCTTTTTTGATCAAGCCTCTAGGTCGTAGGTGAGATTTAGCATTTCATGTTGTCTAGCCAACAAGGTTGTAAATGAAACTTGGTGGACCAAATCGTCCAAGAGATCCAGAGAAGCTTTTTGGACCAAGTCGATATTGTGATACGCAGCCCAAGCAGGCTCAACACGAATATACTAGATAGGACAGCTCCGAGGGGCTCTGACAACAATATGAAGAATGGTTTCCGGATTGGACATAGAAACGGTAAGAGTTGTTGCTGCTACACTCTATAGGGACTTCTATCTCTGTTTAGCTTTGTCAATTGTGGCGTTCATTGACGGCTGCTGATTTTA
Source organism: Pinguicula moranensis (assembly GCA_028565015.1). Classification (NCBI taxonomy): domain Eukaryota; kingdom Viridiplantae; phylum Streptophyta; class Magnoliopsida; order Lamiales; family Lentibulariaceae; genus Pinguicula; species Pinguicula moranensis. The sequence continues at coordinate 9,299 of JAOWBN010008809.1, read as the reverse complement.
TCAGACAAAGAAGAAAGGAGGCAAGTGGTCACCAAATTATCCATACAATTTTTTTTGGTAGAAGTGTCGTATGTATTTTGGTTTGTACGTGTTCCGTTGACTGCCAACTCTGACAGAAACTAGCAATTTTGTCTCCAACAATTGGGTTCGCTCCAACGGGATTCTAGATTTAGTCTCTGAACAGTGATCTCCAAGTGGTTCAAGTTTAACCAGCTTAGTCAATGAGGGTCATTCCATCTCCCTGAGTGTCCAAGTCTGGTCTATCTTTTTCCAGGCATTCGCAGTGAATCCTCTACCTGGACCAGGATTATCCTCAGGTTCTTCTTCATTCACCTGTACACTAACATGCCTCCCTTTGTTTCTACAGACAAGGAGGAATGGATTGATGTTGGGAAACTCGTAAGAATGTTAATCATCCCTTGTTGCATATCTATTTTGGAGGATGTCTTCTCATCAATGGCTAAGAGCGAGCCCAATCTTTTAGCAATTCCAGTAAAGAATTCGCCGCACCAGTGGTAAAGAGGAGTTCCTCAAATTCTAATCTAGGTCAAACGGGCGAGACAGTCATTTAGCAAATGCCACAGTCTCAAGGAGCGAAGATAGAATTGGTTTGAGGTTGTTCGATCTTACGTTAGCCGATTCTGATCTTCCATGGATAATAGTTTCTTTAACACCTCACCCCCTTCCATGTGCACTACAAAACTTCTGACATATCCCGCAGAATGGAGGATGGATGGAGACTTTCAAGATCTAGTATAGGAACTTGGAGGCCAATTAAGCATTTTTGCAGCCAGTGAGTAGATGGATCAGGTTGGAATACGATAGGAGATAACTTTTCCAATACCTCTGCCGTCGCTTGAATGTCGTCTTCAAGCGGACGAGGCCTTTACATGATTCCCAGGATCTCTCCTTATACAGTTTCTAGCCTTTGGTACTCGCAATTGGAAGGAACCAATCCAAATCTCATTTAGCTTATCATGTAATCGAGGGGTGACCGAGTTTGTGTTGAATCTTACAAATCTGAAGCCGTTACTCGAGTTGAGATTTTTAGTAATGGGAATGTCTGAAACATGGCCATATGCGGAGAATACTTTCCACATTTCCCCCTTTGTCCATGATGGCGGAAGGTTAGTAAAGTGGAAGGATATAGATTCAACTCTAAGCTTTCTGATGTGTACCGGGAGAGATTTACGTGCTACGGCATCTGCTTCCATCGAGTTTGGCTGTACAATCAGATTTTTATAACATTTTTTGACGTGAATTCACTCTGCTTCCTCATCAGGGAGGAGGACATCGACTTCGTCATCGATATTACTGATAGATATCTGTTAGGGATTGATAGATGAAGATGTCATTGTTAAAAGATGGTGCCTGACAAACCCATCCGACGACACACGAATCTTCCTCAATGTCGCAATCGCCAGCCCGATAGCAACATCATTCGTCAGCACACAGGAGATGTTTGTAAGCCTAAGTCCCCCTTTCTCTATGCTTATTCAAATTGATTTTATCAAACCCCACGCTGTATGTTGCCACGATTTCGAGCTGTGGAAGTAAGTAAATGAGACATTGAGGGTAGTATTCCCGGGGCTTGAAGACAGTAAAGCGCTTCTCAAGCTCTTCCTTCATGTAACCCTTTAGTTACAATGTTTCTCTCTCTAAAATCGAAATCTCCCGCTTCTCTCTAAAATCTCCACACTCATTGAGAATGCACTACCCAACAAGAGCCACAACGAAGAGAAAGAACAAAGTATCGACTGCAAGGATGAAGAATGGATAACCGTGAAGAGACATGATAGTAAAAAAACAAAAAATACAGATGCGAGCACTTCTGGAACAAAGAAACCTACGTAGAAATACATTGAAAAGCTGCGAGCTTCATCACTCTCCTAACGCTTTTCAACTTTCCCCTCTCTTGGACAAAAGAAGAGATGTGTCTAGTGTTTTTAGCATTCGGTCAAGTATCATACGTTCACGTGCCAAAACACACAACACCGCCTGGAGGTCTCTTTGGATTTGTCGGATTTTTCAAGAAATCAGTCAACCAGAACACCCTAGCCCAGCTCAGTAGCATATGGATGGGTTCATACAGGATACGAGTAAACCTCACACGACTTCCAATGGATGTGAAAGGCAATACAGAAATAGAAACAAGTACGTATACTCAGGTAGCAAAGTCAGCAAACACGGATAACAATTCATCAGGAATGGTTTCCCTGACCAACAAAACACTATCCATACCCTTCAAACCAGATCCGGTGGCATCCAGCTGGTTAGACAATTGTCTAATCGAATTTCCTGGACCTATTATAGACATATCCTCCTTGCAACAAGGCTTAAGATGTGCAGGATACGAAGGACGTTGTGCAACAAGATTAGAAGAGGGAGAAATACTGATCAATTTACGAAGTAATGTTGATCAGTGAGACTCCTAAATGGTCTGGGAACAACCCAAAAGTTGGGTCTCAATTTCTTACGCCCATGGAGAATAGTTAATGGAGAACTGACGTGGTCGACGTGGTTACAAGTGAAGGGAACACCCCTCCATTGTTGGTACCAATCTTTCTTTGCAGAAATTGCGAATCAATTGGTCTTACTACTCTCGATTGATGCCAAAATGCTGAATCGCACCGAAACACAGTTTGGACAAATCCAAATCATGACCACTCATAATCACCAGGCAAACTGAACTTGCGAATTGTAACTGATCACGAATTTTTTTTGCATTCAGGTGACGGAAGAAGTGAACACGTCAGATGAGTTATGAAGAACACAAACGTTTGACCCTTCTTGGGAGGAAAGGTCGCCAACAACAAGCTAACCACTGAGGAATGTTCATCTTTACACAGCAGGAACTCCAATGCTAATGTGCCAGAGAAGAACAGAGAAGACAATTTTGTTTGGAAAATTAAAACAACAGGACAAAAGAAGATGGAATTTTTTATGGTGATATAACGAAAGTGGTTGCACTCGCTGAAATAGTTACAAATGATAGATGAGGTACAAACTCGGGTGACTTGAGAAACCCATCCGCTGACGGTCCGGTTTTGCAGGAAAATCTCACTTGCCCCAAAGAAAATCGTACGGATTGCATTTTTGTTAGTGATGAAGACAACTTGCAAGACAACAGTCGCCTACAAACATGGATCTTTCATCTTAAATCAAGGAACTAGATTCTGGTCAAGATTGCAATACCAAATCTTATCAAATCTTGTTAGGAAAACACCATGTATAGTCTATACTCATGATGTAAAAATCACACCTATATATATGTAAATATACTACACGAATGAATTACTGAAGAACTCACTAATTTGGTGAAATCTTCTCTCAACATCTTTGATTTATTTTCACCCTAGATATGGCTGTGGTGCTAAGGTTGCCTCAAGGCATCAAGCTGCTCCTCCTCCTAAATCCTACAGGGAGTCCCTTCTTCCACTCAGAAAACCAAGCACCAACAACACCTCGTCTGATATCTACGCACAGGTCGCTTCAATCCTCATTGCGGATTGGACCAACCCCTAAAGATTGGATTGACCTCCCTTGGCTACTCTTCGGGATTATCCAACCAAAGCCACCTAGGCTAGATGAGAAGATTAAAGCTTCTACCCTCTCTGAAGAGCAAACCACCACTATTTCAAATGTTCAGTTGTCTTACCTCTCGCATATCCAAAATTTCGAGCAGTGATAAAGGATCATCCTGTCTCAACCTTTGGCCATCGAGAAAGATTCAGAGGAAACAATATGGCTTAATCGAGTGGCTGTGTTCGATCCATATGCTTCATATACAGTGGAATCTAAATTCAACTCATAGTCTCCCATTCCACCAATCGATGCCTTATCATCACTCCCCATTCGCACATAACTCTCACCAGGTTCAATTCTTCTTAAACTTTTGAACCCCTGCATATGGTTAGAAATATAAATAGTAGCTCTAGAACCAATCCACCAATTATTAGGTTTGATAAATGCATGATTCAAATTGAACATCATACCTGCTGCATTATTACCATGTCTTTTCTGATAGTCTCGATGGTTCTGGTATTTATTCACATTTTCACTTGATGCAATCTGGTTTCAATCAAGGAAACATTTTCCATGTCTACTTGATGTGATTGTAAGTTATCTGACAAATAAAAACACACATTTTCTCACTACTATTAATGTGTTTGGTCTAATAACATCGGTTGGATGCTAGCCAAAAATTCAAAAATACATAATTGGAATGCATAAAACCAAAAACCCTGTGAAAATTAAAGATAACAAAAAACACGATCTTCAATCAAAAACGGGAAACAACAAAAGCGAGTTGCAAACAGCGGAATTACGATACAAAGTCTAGATTACAATCGTCTGCCTTCAACCAACAGGGAAGCGATCTCATGTTGATTGAGTTGAGGATACAGTGGAAGGAGACTGAAAATTGCAGGGAAAAGAACAACATAAAAAAAATGAGAATCGGACTAGGGCAGGAGATTTGGGGATTAGAAACTCTAGATCTAGGGTTTCACATATGAGAAACTGGGATTTTGTTTGAACAATCCTGTTCTTTTAATTTTATCTTGAAAAAAACAAGAAGAATTGAAAGAAAACAAGATATTTCAAGAACTCATGGTTTTGATTCATTCGATTGTACTTGTTGAAGAGAATTTCAAAACACAAATAACAAATCATGTAAAATAACAAAGAATTAACTCTCATGGTCTTCCAAAATAATTTAACTATTAAGTGGAAGCCCATAGAATTTATTTTATTTTCACTCCAAAATAAAATAAACTTTAAAATAAACTTTATCAAAATAACTTTAAACAAAAATATTTTTCAACCACGTCAAGGTTCAGAGCAATTGGCTTCACAATCTACTGTGCCTCAAATGATCCAACAGAATACTCAGATTCTTATCAGTAGCAGTCCCTCTATTGCCAATGTAAGTTTCTAGTTTGAGGTGATGAGTTTTGAATATCCAGACAAGAAAACAGAAGTTCATTTAATTGATTTGTAGACTGCAAAGACAAGAAATTCAGGCACTGATTGATAGATGGGACAAGAAACAATGAGCACGCACACATAGACTGAATATTTTTCTGAATGCATATTGAAGAGATATTATGAACTGAGATAAAATAAAAGCTGTCTCTTTTTCTTGAAAGGAAAAAGGAATACATTTCACTTTACAAACTATTTTGGCTAACTATTCTAAACGTTAGGCCCTTAATACACTTAAATAAAACATGGGCCTAATACCAGATATACCTTAATACACTGATTAGTTTGTGTAAAGGCATTTGCTTATATATAAAAGACAAGTAGGGTCATATGTATTTTAATTCAAGCAGCAGAACTGAGAATCAAAGAAGCAAACAACGGTGTCCAAGCCTCAAGTCAAGCATGGATGATGCAGAACTTTGGTTGCCATTATTTGTGAACTTACTCGTCATTTGCATCTCCTTGCTGACTTTGGCATCCCTCTTGCAGGCCATATTCAAATGCATTGTGATAAAAGCATGCTTTACATATTGTCATATTGTGTTTTATGGGAGAACTAAGCACACCGAGGCTTCACCAAGTCTTTGGTTGTACCCTTGCTAAATCATTTAGCCACTAAGTTCTCAATTTGCGGATTTCACCAAACTTCACCTCGTGGAGGAGGTTTACGCGAATTCGCAAAAGATATACCAGCAAGATCAGCAGCAAGCCTACCACAAGCTATTGAATTTTGTCTGTCTCTCCTCTAAATTAATAGAGAGTGTCCAAGGGTGTACACAGAGGGGGTCAGTGAGGACCTGGCCCTCCCTGATCATTGTGTCATTTTCTAATTCTCTTTGGACCTTGGGTCAATTTTAGATTTTGCCGTAGAGCTTGTATCAAAAAGACCCTTGGGCGCAAGCGGAGCTGAGGAGGCAAGGCGTCCAAGGTGTGGCAATGGCCATAACTGTTGTTGAGAGCCTCGTGGACTTCAAGAATGTTACTAGTTCGAGTGGTGATGCCATGAAAAAGAAGGAATCTAGGAAGGATAAGCGAGGGACAAGTCTTGGATCACCAAACAAAAGAAGGGTAAGGCCGAGAAGGGGAAAGCGAAGGTGACCGAGTCTAAGGGTGGTTCTAAACCATCCAAACCATCAAAGGAGAAAGGAGGAGGTGAGTCGACTGATAGATCAAAGGGATGTTTCATTTGTGATGGTCCCCATCGAATGCGAGATTTCCCGAAGAAAAGCAAACTCAACACCCTTGTGGCATCGACCGAGTCCGAGGAGAGCAGTGATGATGTTGATCGACGCATGAGCACTATGCAATGCGTGAATGCCGTGAGAGTAGCGGACCCCAAATGACATTCCTTGATGTACCTTCGAGTGATGGTGAAGTGCCGAACGATGTTGGCCTTGGTAGACACGGGAGCTTCCCACAATTTCTTGGCAAACTATTGGGTGGATAAGCTTGATCTTAAGCTTACTCCACATGCTAGCAAGATGAAGGCCGTAAATTCGAGTGCTAAGCAGATCAAGGGCACCACGGAGGTGGAGCTGAGAGCAGGCCCTTGGAAGAGATGAGTTGAGATGACTATTGTTCCCCTAGATGATTATGACATGATTCTAGGACAAGACTTCATGAACCTGACAGGTGCGATGCCGTTCCCTAAGCTTGGGGGTGTCTACTTCATGGAGCCAGACTGTGTTGGATTTGAGCATGTTGTGTATGATGCGATCAAAGAGAAGGATATAAGGTTGGGAGTGAGAGTGGTGTCAGCTATGCAGTTGAAGTTTAAGGATGTCTCAACCGACCACCCAACAAAGGCCATGGCACCGTGCGGATCGACTCATGGGCCGCACGGTGTGATCGAAGAGACATTGAGCAATGAATGCGCGCGCTGTGCGGGGCGCTGCCGGGCGGTTGGCAGAAGCTGTTGATCAGTTGCAGGTCACTGCCAAGCGCCATGTCGGGACTGCCAGGCAATAGGCTGCGTGGTACTGGCGACCTGCCGAGACGGATGCAGAGCGATGGCCAACGGGCAGCAAGATAGACACTGTCAGGCAAGACACTGCGCGACATAGGTGTTGTGCACGACTGGACGAACGATGTGTGCAATGTGCGCAAGGAGATGCCGAGCGGCTGGCAAATGATGTGCGTGATGCTGCCGACCAATGTGCGCAAGAGGTGCGGGATGCATACATCGGCCGAGGATGTACGTCGTGTTGAGCGTGGCATCCGACCCGAAGTCCATTGTTTGTGTTCCGGAAACATTTGAGGACGTTTTTCTATCATACTAGAGAGCCATTGATCCCACCATGATGAGATATCCGATCCTTGATGTTGAGGATCTCCTTGACAAGTTAGCATCCACACATGATTCTTCGAAGGTTGATCCTCGATCCGGAGAGGAGCAAGAGGGTATTGCATATGGAAATGAGCCTAAAGCTACCTTTGTGACAAGGTGTGGCTCGAACAAGTTTTTGGTTGTGCCATTAGGCCTAACCAATGCCCCAAATACTGTTTACAACTGGATTGTTGATGTGTTGCACGAGTATGATCGATTTGTTGTCATGTGTTTGGACGACATAGTGATTCCCCGGTCACTAGCCGACCGTGAAGAACACTTGAGGTGGGTGTTCGAAAAGCTAAGGTTCTACATAATCCATGAGGAGATCGAGAGGTGTGAGTCTTGCAAGAAGGAGATTGGATTCCTTGGCCATGTCACTAGCCAAGGACACATCGAGTTTGACCCTTAAAGAGATGTGGAGGAGTACGTGACCATCCTACACTTGGTGGAGTCCAAGTTCGCGGACCAAGTGCGTGAAACCATGCCAATCGATGCTTTGTACCAAAGGCATGTGAAGGAAGTGAAGGTGGGGGTCGAGACACGTTACTATCTTGAGGATGATCTTCTGTATGCAAGAGAGGGACGTATTTTTGTTACTAAGATGGATTGGCGACGCACCCTCTTGAGAGAGGCGCATGATCCACCACGGGAGGGCTACATAGGAACCGTGAGGAAGATGGCATCCTTGTCTCGAAGTTGTTGCTATTGGCCTAAGATGGATGTTGATGAGTACATCTGGATGTGTCTTGTTTGTTTGGTCAAGACGAAGCGGAAGAAGGAAGCCGGTTTGAAGATCCAAATCGTGGTTTCCATACTAGTGGTCGTATGTAGACCATTGTGGAACAAAGTGATGGAGAGTTAGAAGGGAGAAGTGGAGTTGCTGGACTTGGCAAAATTTTGTGCTAGCTTGCTCAGGTCAGCCACCACACACAGGAGACCGTTTGATATGGTGAACGGCAGCCAACCTATGACACCACACGAGGCTGCCAAGCGAGCGACCGGCAAGAGATGGAACGGTGCGCATCGCTTTCCCCACGCTGATCGAGTGATGTTGCCGATGGGGCAACGGTGGAGGAAGAGGTATTTTGACCGTAGATGCCGTCCTGTGGAGTTCGAGGTCGGGGTGATGGTACTCTTGAATTTAGCCCCTCACCTTAGGCGTTTGAGTGGTGTCGTGGAGACTCCAAGGGCATCGATACGGAGGTATGATGGCCCTTTTGAAGTATTTTGTCCAGTAGGTAAGGTGGACTATCGATTGGAGTTGCTGGACCGCTTGGAAATTCACCCTATGTTTCTTGTGGGTCACTTGAACAATTCCATGCGAGTACGACCGATGTAGGCCGGAGGCAAGAAAGGCGGGCAAAGCCCGTGAGCACTTCTCACTTTGAGAAGGCTATCCACGAATTTCTTGACCGTGAGACAAAACTAGAAGGCCGAAATCAAAGATTTTTCTTTTGGAGGTGTGAGACCGAGGCCGGTGCAACGTGGGTGCAAGATTCTGACTTGCGGCAGTTTGAGGGTGAGCTGAAGGAGTTTGAGATGAGGAAGAAGGTGCGTGAGCGGTCAATGAGGGCATCGACTTCACCCGATGGGAGAGGATTTTCATGGACCTAAACCTCGGCACAGCCCCGGCGCGGGATCCCTAGTGCGCCGAGTGCCATACGGTGCTGCGTGAGACAGTGCCATGGCATGGCACGGGCGCTGCGCAAAGACAGCACCCAGACAACACAGGAGTGGCACTGCATGGACACTACGACACAGACATTGGCGTTGCACGAGGGCAGCGCCAGGACAACGCACGGGGCACTATGTGAGGCAACGGACCCGCGCAATACTGCGCAATGCAGTTTGATAGGCAGATGGAAAGCGCAGGGCATTGCGCCTGATAGTGCGCCGCACGAGACCGTGCGGAGCATCGGAGCCTGCACATGTCCACCAAGAGGTAACAGACAAAGCAGAACAATGACAGCGCAGGAGTTACGAG
>JAOWBN010008798.1:0-11068 GCA_028565015.1 Pinguicula moranensis | reverse complement strand
GCCCCCGCCCCCAGCTCCACACTTGACAATAAATGGATGAATTAAAAGATCGGTGTACTCTTAAGCTAGTAGTTTATGACAGCATGTGAGTATGGAGTGCATCAAGCGGGTCAACAATTTAACGATCGAGTAAGAACAACATAGGAAGAAATTACAAATTTTGGACAGAAACAAGCCGTGATGGATCAAGAAGCTTATTAACAAGGCATAAATAATTTTGCAACTATAAAGTTGAAAAATTGTTAGAAAGTTAGTTTTAAAAAATCTGGGGGGACAACCTCCCCCTTTCACTTAAAGGTAGGTATACGGGCTGGCTTAAATGGGCCCGGACTGCTAACTCGCCTACCAAATAATAGATTACAGATCGGCCTTACCCATTAAAATACATACCAGGAGCTAAACCATTTTTATTGTGTGTCTGTCTGGATTCAATTTTCAAGCTAGGTTGGCTTGACACACCAGTTTTTTAATTTTATTTTTAATTTTTAAGTTAAAAGAACTATATAATAAAAATATGTTTCACTTGAGTGTTTTAGAATTCAAACTTGCAACCTTCACACTTGAATATTTATAGATTGATATTTAACCAACCATATTAACTTGTGATATAAATTTGATATATGTAATATAAATATTCATTCTAATTAAAATATTAAAGGATAATCATTTGTCTCTTGGTTGCGCACAAAACTCATAAACTTTATAAATAGCCTATTTTCCCTCAATCTGTACCCCAATATGCGATTTATGGGCCTGGAAAATGCAAATTATTTTGGTCTTTTTTGCTATGAAATTAATATTTTTAAATAATAATAATAATAATGATAATAATATATCTAAGCCAGTACGAGTGGGTTCATAAGGACCCGATCCGGGTTGAGCATGATTCAAATTTTTGATGGGATGGACTAACATGTTTCATTTTGTAAATAGGCCAACCCATGCGGACCATAAACCCTAAACAAGCAAGCCAGGTTGGCAAATCCAATCCGACGGGCCCGTATGTTTGCCCACCCTACTTCCGCCCTTATTGGATCCAACGGAAACAAGGGCTGATGCAAGACAGCCTGAGCGAGAAAAAATAACCCCATTATATTTTGGGTTAACAAAATCTCCACACACACACACACACACACATATATTATGTATATATAGTTCATAAATAAAAAATTCTAGATATGAACTGTCAAAATTTATTTGAGACTGGATTGAAAAACTTCCATATACCAAACAAAACAATGAACAACATGCTTCGACGGTGAATTAGTAAAGAGTACATTAGCCCAACCCAGAACTTCGCATTGCCCACAATTCTGATTTCAAGATCTTCAGAAGGTCCAAAACAAGAGCCCGATATACAAAACGAGGATTTGCCAGGAAAGAGACAACTTTTCCCGTATAAGAGAGACTTCACTACAGCATTCACATATAAGCATGAAGTCCCCACAATAAAGTCCTTCATTCGCTAGCAATTGGCATTCATACCTCTCGTCTATGGGTAGAGCAACTGAAAAACTTAAGAGTAGCAGCCGAGTTTGATAAAGGACAGTTGTTGGCATTTCATCATTCGATATCCATCATGCCCGGTAAAGGAAAGTTTGTACCTTCTGAACCAAGAAATGGGACGTACTCTGATCCTCGGACATGAACGCTGTAGCATGCTGCATGATCAGCAGGATGATAGTTAAGTAGATGATAAAATAACCGTTGATCTTGGAACCAGTTATAAAGTCCATGCCTTCTAGATGAATGCAACATGAAATGCAATGCCATGACATGTCAGAACAGGAATCATACCATTTTCAACTTTGGTTACACTTTGAAGCATGACCTCCATCTTTGTTTTCATGTCTGAAGAGTCATCCATCTTTGGGGCAATAAGTAGCACCTCTCTGTAGATTTCACACACGAATCTGCAAATTTTCTTAGCAAATTCAAGTTCACCGTCTGATATTCTACCTATCGCCAGCCTCATCAGCTCACCAGTCAAGTCAGCCAGCTGCACGAAAAGAATCAAAAATTGGTGCACAAGGCATTGCATTATTACATGTGGCACACCTTTATAAGTTTCAGACATACCCCTAGTATATAGTCGAGGACATTAATCTGAAGAGGCTCAACAGACGGATCGCTCAGTGGTTGCAAGGTTGCATTGATCTCATCAAGATGCAAAAGGGTGCCTGCTTTGCAGAAGTTATAAAATGTAGCTGCTTCAACATACTCTTGAACCTGTTAGAACAAGCATGAACGATGAGAAATAGTAAAAGATAATTCAGCCTGAAGTATCGGAAAGAAAAAGAACCCACCCCAGGTGAATATGCTCGTCTCAGCTTCCAAAAGTCTGATCCTTGCAACTCTTTTACTAAACGGGACATATGCTGATTCACCACAACAGCTAAATCCTGTTCTGCCTTTTCCAATATCTCCTCCTTGTTGTGTTTGCTTATCCTGTTAGTAGATATGGTAAGACAATAATCACCCTTTTACTACCACAGGTCCTACTGGGGACGGGAGAGGGGAAGTGACAGGATGGTTATCATAGCACGTTAAAATCGTATACGCACACACGCATTTGATTTACAACTAATGATGCCAGAAACAATTTCGGTTTACCTATGCACCTGAAATATAACCTTCTTGCTATTCATGGTCACATCACGACTCGCTTTCACCACCCTTTCTCTCTTGTCATTCTGCGGTAACGTTCGTATCCAAACATAAGAGACGAGAGTAAGCTAAAACTGTCTTGACATCAACACTTGTTCATAGTGTCCATGAATGTTAAAGAAAAACGAGTGCCAGCTGTCGAAATAAAAAACAGCGTATACAGGAAAGTTTTCTAAGAAAGCATAATGCTTTACCAAGAAAAACTGAAGACGAGCAAATTTTCCCCTAATAAGTGCACTATGCAATTAAACATCGCAAGTCAAAGCAAGAAATGCACACTAACACTAAGCAAGCACGGGAAAGTTACCAGATTATTGAGGTAATTGGCGTATTTGGAAAAAGCTTCCTTCATTGGATTCGAATTTGAATCGGAGGCTCCGGCAGCCGCATTCGTCGTCAAATTTCTGGGCCTCTTTGCGGCAGCACAGAGAATCGTGGTTTCTGCAACTATTCGACGGAATGCGTCAATGAATTTATCAGTTGTTTCCCAGAAGAAACCCCCTCAACAAACAATCACTGCAATATGTACAAGGCTCTAACTGAATTAAGAGAAGACTTACAGTGACGGAAGCGTTGGGTTTTTGCAGCCATGAGAAAAAAGCAAGTCGAGGGCCGAAGAACTAACGTTGGCGGTCTTTTACATGAACAAATTTATTGCCAAATTAGATTCAACAAGTTGCTGTGGTGTAGTGGTTATCACGTCAGCTTTACACGCTGAAGGTCTCCGGTTCGATCCCGGGCAGCAACAAAACTGAAAGTTTTTGTGACGTATTATTGTTGATTATTTTTTGGCTCTATTTAGAGAAAACTTTTGTTTTTCAAATTATTTATTGTCCTTATTATGAAATTATTATTTATGAATGTCCATTTTATCCCTCCTAACTCCATCTTCAATAGGTGGTTGTACCAATTTTCGGTTGTGTTGTGTCCTTTCAATTACATTCTTATATAGAGATTCATGTATATGGATCAAGAAAGAATTAATTAAAATTTCTCCCATGTTTATTTCTATTATTTGTCCATCATGGTCTTACTCTAATATATATATATATAGTGATCTTAATAATAATTCCATATCACATTATCAGTACGAAACTCTTATCTTATCAACTGAGTTATGATATTATTTACAAGAAAACCGTTATGAAAGATCAAAAACTTTGGTTGATTTTATTTGGCATGGCTACATCAAAGATAGATATATTATGGAAGAATAAATGTTGGATTGCATAAAGCAAATCTCCTCCCACTATCGGCGCGTGAAATGGAGATTGACATTATGATTCATTATTTTGATGGTTCTTCATATCACTTTTAAGGATTATTGATTCTAGGTGCATAAATCATTATATTCTAAAAGATACCAAAAAAAAATGCAACTAAAAAAGTTTGTTTGGATAAGAAAAGTTATAATCATATAGATCTTTTATGACTATAACTTCAAAAGATATTTGTGATGCTCTATAAGAATTTATCTTCCCAGTGATGCATCATATTTAATTGTATACATATATTATGATGTAAGCATGTTGGTAAAGTATTAAAAGTTTAATTTCTCATAATAAAAGATCATGTTGTACAAAGCTGGCAAAGGAAGACTACGATGGTTTGGACACGTGCGGAGAAGGCATATTAACGAACCTGTTAGAAGATTCGAAGGAATCCAGGTTGAATGGAGGTGTGGGAGGGGGAGACCTAGGAGAACGTGGGAGGAGCAACTCCGATTGGATATCGCGGGATTAGACATCTCCGAGAACATGACCTTTGATAGAGCGGGTTGGAGACGTAGGATTATTGTTCAAGAGGTACAGAGACAGGGATATGGGGGATTATACGGGGTATACTTAGCAAGTATCGGGGTAGCACATACTTCTTTACCTATATACTTACATACTTACTTATCTACTTAATGACCCAGTTCATTGAATGTATATTAATTCATCTCTTTGTCTATGCAGGTGAGCGGTCACTGTCTTCTCTCCCTCGCTCTCGATCTCTCTTTTTGTGTGTGTGTTCGAAGAGCCAATGGTTTCCACGAAAACAATCTCTTAATCTCTCTTTAGATGTCAGGGTACGACTGAGTACATCTCACCCTCCCAAAAATTCTAGCGGAATATACTTTGTATGCTTAGTTTGGTTAGAAGCAAGGGCGGATTTAGGCCAAAATTATAGGAGGTGCCAAATAATTTTTTTTATTTTTTTTATAGGGTGGGGGCCTAGGCCCCAAAGGATAGCCCAGGGGCAAGAGGGGCCAAGGCACCCCCTGGCCCCTACCTGTATCCGCCCCGGGTTAGAAGGACATCGGATGGGGGAGCGGTGGGGTTTACAAATTTACCCTTACATAATTTTTTGAGTGGAGCCTCTTTTGTATGACTGTATTGTATGTTTGGCTAAAAAAATAAATAAAAATTAAACTGGGTAAATTGTTTTTGTCCCTCCCTATCCTGATGGGCTCATTCTCAAGTGGAGGGCAGATGCTTGAATGGCGACAGCCATGACTCTCCACTCGCACACCGCGCCAGCGGCCGCTCTCAGGCTCTCAGTTGGCTTCCAGAACATTTTTTACTCTTCATCGAGGTGATTATTTCCTCCGAACTTCTGATCAAGCGCCGTCTGATTTATTTCCTAAATCCTGTTTCGATTGACTTCATCTCCTCGTCTTCGTTTTCTACAAAGGATTAAGATGTCGTCCCCTGCTTTGCCTCCTCTTCCAGATGATCGCATTATCGTAAGAATGCTTGCTGCTATGCTTATTGTCAGTTTTGTGTATGTGATCAAGTGGGGTATGTTTGATAATGCAGTTGGGTTGCGGGGCTGTTACTGTGGATTTTTTGGCGGCAGTGGCTTCTTATCCGAAGCCTGATGATAAAATTAGGAGCAGTAGCGCCAAGGTCTCTATTATGGGAGTTATTTACTTTGTAATTTAACGATCGAGAGTATTTTCATCATTGATCAATTCAGCAGAAGGTTCCTGTTATTTTTTCTCGCCCCACCTGTTATTGACTAGCCGAGAGCTGTGATTTGAAATGATTTTTTTTTTTTTTTATGTATATCTGAACATATTGGTTCCCATACTGCCGCTGAATTTGGGTTTATATGTTTCTGTTTCGGGCAGCTTCAGGGAGGTGGAAATGCAGGCAATGCATTTACGTGTGCCGCTCGATTAGGTTTGAAACCTAGGTTAATTTCCAAGGTCCTTTAGCTTCTGCGCCTTCTCATATCCATGTGGTTTGTGGATCCGTTTAGTAAATAACCAGTTGGAACGCTACATTTGTTACCCAGGTTGCTGATGATCCCCAAGGTAAAGGAATACTTAAGGAGCTAGAGGCTGACGGCGTTGATTCCTCATTTATTGTGGTAACATTTGACTCATGCCTATGGTGTTCTATTTCTTTTAGTTTGTTGTTTCTGTTCGTGATCATGCTTCATCAACTTCTTTTCAATTAGTTGAGCTCTGCAAATATTTCTATGAACCAGGATTAGTAAGGAAACTCGTCTCAACTTTTAACGCCCTCTATGCTGAGTCTGCCAGTCTCTATGAATTTTGATGCATTATCTTTACCTTCAGGTTTCTGAAGGTGGCAACTCCCCGTTCACTTATATCATTGTTGACGACCAAACGTAAGGTTTTGCACATACCTCTCAGATTATAATATTGTGAGAAAGACTGTATTATTTAACATGTTGTTTATTACTCTTGAATCTTGATCTTATAACATATTCACCATTTACAATTACTAAGATGCTATTCATCTCTTGTTCTATGAAGTTAGCTATAGACAAGTTGCAAGGATGTTGGTATCAATTGTTGAGAGTTGAAGCGAGAGCTGTGTCACTATTTCAAAGCTTCTTTGCTATGGATATGGAAAGGCCATATTTTCTTAGGTTACAGAGAGTTGTATTTCTCGTCGCTAGGAAAGTCCAGATTTCCCTAGAATTTTGTGCCGCTAAATAGCCCTTTACACAGCCTGAGTGGAGGTCCACTAATATGTATTGTGTTTTTTCTCAAATCAAAGATGAAGCACTTAGCAGTTTTCTTTTCCTAGGCCCAATTTTTCCTTTTCCTTTCATAATAAAATCAAAGTTTATACACATTGACATGTGGTGCCAATTTTTTCAATATTGTTTCATTCAGGAAAACAAGAACTTGTATTCACACTCCAGGATATCCTCCTATGGTACCTAACGAGCTAACGGAAGTGAACCTGTTAGCTGCTTTAGATGGAGCAAGGCTGGTGTATTTTGATGTAAGATTGCATGAAACTGCCTTAGTTGTTGCCAAAGAGGTGATTGTCATTTGACACGCATTTCTCTTAAAATTGTATTTTTTGGCTGCTAAACAGGCAGTTCTCTTTTTGAAAGTAAAACAAACATCTATTGGCTTTCCAGTGCAGGCATCTCGCAGAGGTATTCCTATTCTGATTGATGCAGAAAAGAAGAGAGAAGGGCTGGATGATCTCTTGAATTTTTCAAACTATCTCGTATGCTCAGCCAAATTTCCACAGGCATGTTTTTCTGCGTATGCACTATTTAGGATATTTCCCTCCACAAAACTGCTTTCATGTTATCCACTATACTGATGCACCTGGCTGTCACGCCGTTGTTTTTGCTGGATTCTTAGTTTCAAGCTTCAGCATAGCGATTAACTATCCATTAACAAATGGATGGTGTGTGATTCATTGATATGTTTCCTTTAGATATAGATCATGGAGATACTTCATTTCTGGCCGTTAATACTAACTTCATCTTTGAAAACCCTTGTGATGAGATGTATAATCGTGAATTCGCACCCTAGTCGTTTGGGCTGGCACAATTGTTCTTCATCACTGTTATTATTTTGACTTCTCAGACACTTTTTTGTCCAATTATTTCCTTCTATCCAGTTAATGCTTTATTACTTGAAAGAATTCAATGGGTAGTTGCTGAACTGAAGCTTATTTACGATAGGTCTTTTGGCTCAAGAGATGGCTGATATCAGAGAAAAATCTCCAGTAATAGAATGAAAGTAGAATTTTGTCACTGGAATTAGAATTCATAACAGTCCATACCGAGTATTTGCTATAAACCAACAAGTTGGCTGCGGATGCTGATAATTTTTGTTTTCAGGCATGGACAGGAGCCCCGTCCATCCCAAGTGCTCTTGTTGCCATTCTTATAAAGTTGCCAAATATCAAATTTGTGGTAGCCACATTAGGTCAGGATGGTTGTCTGATGCTGGAGAGGTCAAGTGGTATGCAGCTGCAGTGCTCTTTATTCTGCTAAATTTGGTAGTGCTTTCTGTATAATTGGCTTGTGGAAATGGATGTATCCATTTTGCTGTGTGTTTCCTCGTTCTATTGTCTTCAGAAAATGTTCAGTTGCAAGAAGAGGATATCAATGAAGTATTTGAGTTACTGAAGCAGAAAAAAGATAGTAGTGCAGTCTTGCCTACATGTGTGTCATCGGTACTTTCCCCTTCACCAAATTTTTGTTTGGTCTGTATTTGCTTTTACTTTCGAACATTCTTCACAACATGAGCTTTAATAGGCAGTTCTCATTTCAGTTTGGTCAAGCTTGATCGTACTTTATTGTTGAAAAATGTTCCTTGCAACATGCAGTTACCTATGCTTCAAAATATAATTTTTCAATGCTGAATATCTATGACATTTCACCAGAAAAAGTGATTTTTTGAACTCAAAGCTCAACATTTCCACGACAATATGATTCTACTGTTGTTATGCTTTCAGAGTGAGGTGAAATTGCATGCGAAGGGGATAGGTACTGTAGGTGGCAGGCTTCTTTTAGGAACAGCGGAGAAGATTCCGGAGTCAGAGCTTGTTGATACTACGGGTGCTGGAGATGCATTTATTGGAGCGATCCTATATGGTTAGCAACTCTCCACCATTACTGGACACATGATATCCTACTTTCCCATGCCCCATTATCAGCAAATTTTATGCTACAGTGTGATTTTGGTCTGGTGATCCAATAAACCATTTGTTTAAACTTTGTAGCTCTTTGCACGAATATGCTACCGGAAAAGATGCTGCCTTTTGCTGCCCAAGTGGTTCGTTCAACTCTTAAAATTCTAGTCATTAGTTAACTTAGTAAGTAAACACCTTGCTAAGTTTTGGTATCGTCAAATTTCAGGCTGCTATCAAATGCAGAGCCTTGGGAGCCAGAACTGGTCTTCCACAGCGTGCAGATCCTCGCTTGGTTCCTTTTTTAGTGTAGGGATCCAAAGAGATGGCCACGGAACTTTTCTGCTGACAGGCATGGAAACAGTCACTGGCCGTCGTCTTGGTGTTTTTGTTGTTTCCTTCTTTGTAGGATTTTTCTGGCTTGAGATCGTCATATACATGTTGCAATCTTTGCCTTAGGCACACGTAATATGAGGATTTAAGTTTCTTATATTTTTTCACTTTCTTTTTACCTTGGGCATGTTTTGTATCTATAATGATTTTCTCCTTTTTTTTTTTATTTTATATTTGTTGAGTGTTTAGTAAAATTATAAAAAAATTAAAAAGTTATTGAAATAGTGTTTGCAAGTAAGTTGATTAAATAGTGTCTGCAAGTAAGTTGATTAAATAGTGTCTATAATTAAATTTGATAAGATAATTTTAATTTTTTTTTATGAAATTGTCATTATTGTCCGAAGAAAAAAAAATAGTTCTTTACTGAAAAAATGAATTTTGGCCGAAAAAGTGAAGTTTAAAATAATCTAGAAAAAGAAGAATGAGAAAAGTAATTTAAAAAAAAAGTAAAACAAATTTAATCAGTTTTGACCAAAAGTAGATATAAGCTATACGTGGATTCTGATTATGGATTTACCTTCATTAATCTAGAAACAATTATTGTCATGTTCACCAAACCTCAGTGGCAATAGTTGAGTTGGCCAATCGACAATATCTATAGTAGCAGAATGATAATTGATATAGTTTGATGTTCAAATTGGTAAAAAATCTATGAACAAAAATAGCAATTAAACCCGACCCGACCCCACCCGATTGAATGCAGGGCAAACGTTGAACATGTAATGTATTGCATATACACTATCCTGCAAGTTGGTCCAATACTTGTTTGGATATTATAGTTATGTTCAAGTATTTTTGAGTGGAGAAAGTGATTGGGCTTAATTTTTCAATTTTTTGATTAATCGTGTACACCCAAGGATGTAAATGACACCAATATTTTACGGTGGTTTTTGAAATTGAACACAAATCGAATTGAATTGCATGAAATTGAAGAATTTTGGAGATCCCAGCTCTTTGATGGTGAAAGCAGCATTGAGAAGATTCTTCACTTTGGTGATCTATTAGCTAGAGGTTCCTGTGATGAGAACATCATCTACATAAACAAGCAGGAACAACTTAAATGTGGAGCAATGCAGCATAAAGAAACAAGGATCATGGTGTGCCTGAGCAAACAGCCACAATGAAGGTGAGGTTTCACTGCCGAGAAGCTTGCTTGAGCCCATAAAAGGACTTTTCAAGCGGCAAACTTGACCCTTCTTGGCACCATCATAACTGAGTGAGGGGATGCTGAAGATCTCCTCGTCCAGTGTTCCGTGCAAAAACGCATTATTCACATCCAATTGCTGAACATCCCACTATTTGGATGCAGCAACTGCAAACAGCAACCTAACCATCACTACCTTAGCAACCGGGATGAATATCTCATCAAAATTATCACCTTCTATCTGAGTGTACCATTTGGCAACTAGCCTGGCCTTATACCTTTCTATTGTCCCATCAGGCTTACACCACCTTGTATACCCATTTAAACCCAATGGCCTTTTACCCGGAGGTAACTTTGTGAGCTCCCTAGTTTCATTGTCCTCAAGAGCCTACAGTTCACTACGCATGGCATCGATCTACTTATGATTTGTCCTAGCTTGATTGTAGTGCTTAGGTTCGGTAATAGCATATAGATTTGAGGCAAACTCACAATACCTGCTAGAGAAGTAGTTGGGGGAATCTGAGGCATGTCCACTATCCTGAGTAGAGGATGCAGAGGTGTGAAAGTCTTGCAGCCAAGAAGGCGCCTTATGGGATCTGGCATTGTGTTTGGCTGATGGCAACATAGTTTGATCATCAGGGAATAAATCCAGAACAGGAAATGTGAGATTCGGCATTGCAACAAGCTCTCTCTGCAGGATGATCAACAAGATGCTCAGCAGAGTTATGGGAGGACTCTATAGTGACCTGTGTATCTACAATGTTTTCACCATTTGGCAATGGACTATCAGTCATCAGATTATCATCTTCACCAACAATGAGCAAATTACTTAGCCTAGGAATAGATCCCTACAAGGTCCATGAGGCAGTCATCAGATGATCATCTTCATTGTGAACGGTTGTCTGTCCTAGCGGTACTGTAAGCGACCTTAGACTCCTGGCTTGCCAAGAGGTCTAGGGATCGA
>JAOWBN010008787.1:0-10755 GCA_028565015.1 Pinguicula moranensis | reverse complement strand
AAGATCCTGAAGAAGGTGAGTAATCCATAAAACCTCAGCAGCAGCAGTAGCATGTGCACGATACTCAGACTCACAGCTAGAGCGAGAAACTGTGGATTGTTTCTTAGCACTCCAAGAAACAAGGTTGGAACCAAGGAAGATGACATATCCAGAGATAGAACACCGAGTATTCAGACAACCAGCCCAATCAGCATTGGAATAAACTAGAAGATCATGAGAGTCAAAACGACGAAATCGAAGACCAAGGGTAAGAGTACCCTTGATATACCGAAGAAGCCACTTGACTGCATAAACTGACTGACAACACTAACCGCATAAGAAATATCAGTACGAGTGATCGTAAGATATTCAAGAGCCCCAATAAGTGACCGACAAAGAGTAGGGTCAACAAATGGAACACCCAAAGCCGAAAGGTGCTGATAGACAACCATAGGAGTAGAAGTAGGCTTGCAATCCAAGAGTTTAGCATGAGCAAGTATATCACGAGCATACTTCAACTGACTGAGAAAAAGTCCATCCAAAGTGGGTGTAGCCTCTAAACCAAGAAAATAAGAGAGCCCAAATCCTTTGTTGCAAATTATGAGTCAAGACGACAGATGAACCGCTCCAGAAGAGATAAGTCACTGCTGGTGACAATGATATCGTCAACATAGAGAAGAAGATAGATGACATGCTTGTCTTGAAAGAACGTGAAGAGAGAAGGATCAGCCCAACTGCAGGAGAAACCCAAAGATATAAGAAATACACGAAAGCGATCAAACCAAGCTCGGGGAGCTTGGCGAAGGCCATAAATGGCTTTGCGCAGATGACAAACATGATCAGGAAAGCGTGGATCCACATAGCCAGAAGGCTGCTTCATATAGACATCCTCAAAGAGAGTTCCATTGAGAAAAGCATTCTTAACATCCAACTGACGAAGAGGCCATCCACGAGAGATGGCAAGAGAGAGAACAGTGCGTATAGTGGTAGCTTTGACAACAGGACCGAAGGTAGCAAAGTAATCCAAGCTCGGAACTTGAGAAAAACCTTGAGCAACAAGGCGAGCTTTAAGGCGCTCAACAGAACCATCAGGGAGATACTTAGTACGAAAACCCCACTTGGAGCCAACAATATTGGCATGAGAGGGACGAGAGACAAGAACCCTAGCCTGATTACTTTGGAGAGCACGAACCTCATCATCCATAGCAGCAACCCAGGCAGGGCTTTTGGCAGCTGACTTGAAGCCACAAGGCTCTGTAGTGGTAACCAATGCGGAAAGAAGAGGAGTAGAAGCCACAACACTGAGATCAACAATATGACTAGGGCGAAAAATGTCGGCCTTGGCTCGGGTAACCATGGGATGAGAACTCGAGACAAAAGGAGGCAGGGGCAAAGATGGTTCTGGCATAGGAGAGACATCATCACCTATAGAAGAATCCAAAACCGGTACATCCTGCACAGGAGAGTTAGTACAAATAACACAAGGAGAAGAAGAGGGAGACTCAGGAATGGGAGATGCAGGGGTAGTATGGACAGGAAAAGAGGTGGAATGAGAGTTAGGTTCAAGAAAAGTGGAGATAGTAAGAGAAGAGGGCGACTGAGAAGGGGAGGATGTGTGAAAGGGAAAATGAGTCTCATCAAACTGCGCATGACGAGTAACATAGAGACGAGAAGTAAGGGGATCAAAGCATCGATACCCTTTGTGAGAGGAGCTGACACCAAGGTAAATACATGGAAGACTGCGAGGAGAAAGTTTGTGGGAAACATAATCTCGGAGACAAGGAAACACTCTACAGCCAAACGGACGAAATGTATCATAACAAGGGGGGGAGGAAAATAATAACTCAAATGGAGAAATACCTGCAAGTGGCGAGGATGGCAACCGATTGATGGTGTAGGTCGCAGTGCTGAAGGCATCAACCGAAAAGGAGAGCGAAAGATGGGAATGAAAAAGAAGAGCAAGTCCAGTCTCAGTAATGTGACGATGTTTGCGCTCAGCATGACCATTTTGAGCAGGTGTATAAGGGCAAGGCATTTGATGGTGAATGCCGGCAAGGCGAAGATGATCACGAAAGCGATGACTGGTAAATTCAGTATCGCCATCACTTTGAAATTTTTGTATTTTTGTAGAAAATTGAGTTTCAACAAAAACATGAAAACGACGAAAGACATTAAAGAATTCAGACTTTCGACGAAGCGGATAAAACCATGTGAAACGAGAGAAATCATCCACAAAAATAACATAGTATATATAACCATTAGTAGACAATCAGGGGATGAACCCCACA
Organism: Pinguicula moranensis; assembly: GCA_028565015.1. Lineage (NCBI taxonomy): Eukaryota > Viridiplantae > Streptophyta > Magnoliopsida > Lamiales > Lentibulariaceae > Pinguicula > Pinguicula moranensis. The sequence continues at coordinate 8,488 of JAOWBN010008787.1, read as the reverse complement.
AATCATAATGTATAAGTGCCAAAGGTTTAGTGGCACGCTGAGTAATAGTTTCAAAAGGTAAGCGATGACTTTTGGCCATTTGACATGAAGAACATAAATGTGGAGTAGGCAAAATAGAGCTAATAGCTATCTATCCTTTTTGACGTAATAAAGTAAGTACTGATGGAGAAACATGACCAAGACGAGAGTGCCAAAGTTCATATGAGCTGAAGGATGAGGTGGTGTAAAGAGCAGCAACAAAAGCCGGGATACCGCGATCCAGCACGTACCGACCATCATCATGTCGACCGATTGCCAGAACCTGCCACGTGTGACGATCATGTATGACAAAGTGAGTGTCAAAAAATATGACAGCAACTGGGGAATCACGGGTGAGTTTACTAATGGAGAGTAAATTTTTGGTAAGTAATGGAACAATAAGAACATCTAGCAAGTGAATATTGGAATGTGAAGAGGATATACCGGTATGGGTAATGGATAAGGAGGCACCATTTCAAACAATAACATTGTTCTTACCATAATAGGGAGAGGTATGATCCAAATTAGATGAGGATGGGGTCATGTGAGCCGAGGCTCCAATGTCTGAATACCAATCAGAGATAGAGCCACCAGGAGAGACAGAGTGACTTGGGGGCAGGGCCCCTAACAGGCTGGGGATTGAGTGGGCCGAGAAGCCCAAGGGGCCAATCAGAGGGCCTGAAAGCCCATTATTCGGCGAAAGAACCTGCTGAAGGGGTACGGAGATGGGATGGTTGAAGGCCCAAGTGCAAAAAATGGGGTTGTTGGATAAGTAAGCTTCTGCCCAGTCTGGCCAACATGGCCCAATAAGAGAAGTGGCCCAGTAAGATAGCCTGGTGAATATGGCCCAATCGGAAGATAATGTCCAGAGAATTGACGAAGGAGCGTGTACCATGACTCCAGAATTTCCACCAACAGCTAGGGCAGCGAAATGCGCCTGGACGGCCGCCAGAGGGTTCGACGATGACAGATTGGCATAACGGTTGGAGCAATTAAGGGTGGAGTGATCGGGTTTCTCACAAATTTGACAATAAATTCGCCCACTTTTGCGACCTCGTCATCCCTGGCCACGATGTGAGGGATGGCCGCCGTGAGAAGCAGGAGGAGGCGCCTGAAGGTACGGTTGTGGCACAGGGAAGGCCGAGAACATTGATGCAGGAGGAAGTTGGCCAAGGAGCGCCGCAGCAAAGTGCGAATACTGAAGAAGAATGATGGAGAAAGTTTGGTTGAATGTAATGTTTTTGCTTGCATTGATTGTATCAAGCGTACATGATTTATAGGCAAACTAGTGAGTAAATTAAGGGCCTGGGAAGTACTTGGTTTGTTCTAAATTAGAGTATGTGTCTATGATACTATTTGACAATATTTTGTCTAGTGTAGCTATGATGGAGCTAAGATACTATCAACACATAGATGCGTCCAAATTGCACGGCCGCTCCCCTTGTTTGTTATCCCATCCCGAAATTTACAAATACCTGCTCTAGCCTATACCATCTTATCCGCAAGTAGCTGAGTCTTCACCGTCTCCATGTTGAGTCAAATGAGCAGTTCTCCCCCCTCTGTTGTGGAGGAGTCGACATAGACTGTTGTATGGAGCACCATTTCAACTTGCTCTGGTGCAATCGGTCGGCTCAATAGCCTGACGAGGCAGTTCTTTAGCCAAGTAAGCTCCTTTGGCCGGGGAGTGTATCTCATTCGCAATTTTGTTTCGGATTGCCTACCTGAAGGTGCTAGCAGCAGCACTCCTACCATTGATGTTGGAATGGAAGCAGACAGATGTCTGGTCCCCTATTTTCCTTGCGGCCAGGTTAGTCTCATTTTTACAAGGCTTGCTCTCAGTTGGTAAGTCCCCACCACAAGACCATTTAGTATGTCTCCGAGCTAGAGTGTACTTTCAGATGGGGTAAAACTGACGAACATATAACTCCGGCCTAATCGGTCAATGGTCTTAGGGATGTGTATGTCTTTTACAAAATCAAATTTAGCAAAGAAGAATTTCATTCCCAACTTCGTCCATGTGTCCGAGAAGTTAGAAATGTTATAGAAAATGCTCTCTTCTCTTAGGCGAGTAATATAGCTATTTGCTTCTTTATCCTTTGCTTCCCAGCGTGACTCGCTTGTTTCTATTCAGGTTAAGTCTTATGTTTGCTACGAGCTACTATCAACCATTCAGATTCCTATGACGACACCGACACCGACAGGAGGATTTCCTTAGGAACCATAGTAGTAGAGTTCATCGACAAGGACTTTATGTGATCACAGATGTAAGAAAGGATTTGCAGTAAATATTGAATGTTTGCTGGTTGTTTGTTGTGTTCTTTTTGGATGTACTAAGGAAATTTTAAGGAGTGGGGGAACCTTTCTCTCTAAAATTCATCTTACTTCAGTGTGTGATTGTTGCAACCCAAGGGAACAGGAGTCTGGTGACCACATCTTCGAAGGTATTCACTATGGAAAAAAGTAAGACAATTGTTCGGGATCCCAAACCTCAATCTCTAGAAAGGTAGAATACATCTATGGTTTTCGTATGCCAAAAAGGACGAGTCTTTCAGGTTTTCTGGTGGGCATCACTCCTGCCACTATCACTTGGTACTTGTGGTTGCGAAGATGCAAAGCTCGGTACAAAAACGCTCGGCCATCCATCGATCAGACATGGAGACAAGCTCATTTTTATATTATTGAAATTTCTAATTGTTCTGATTTATGTCTGAAAATGCAGGTGATGAACAGGTGCATACTAGCGCAACTGAACATTCATATTGGAGGCCTACCGGCAGACAGATCAGACTTATTTCATGAATACCACCGCCGCCAGGATGGAAAAAGCTTAACTGTGATGGAAGTTGCCTAGGGAATCCAGGGCCATTAGAAGGAAATAGCATTGTTCAAGATTAAAATGGTCCTTTCCTACCATCTTTCTCACAATATTTTGGGATGGGAACTCATAACAATGTTGAACTATGAGTGATCTTAGAAGGAATGAAGCTATTCAACAAGCTACGATGGGGACAACATTGTCATTGAAACGGAATCCATGTTACTTGTCAAATAGATTGAACAAAACAAATGTGATAATTGGTTCCTCTAGGATTATTGGGACGATCTAATGCTTATCATGGAAGGCATACATATCAGAGTTATGCACAAGTTTGGGGACGCAAGCAGCATAGCGAACTCACTCACAAAATAAGGATTAGCGGACAATCAGAGAATATTACAAGAATTCCATTTGTCTAAGGAAAGCATGAAAAGAATGAGGCTCGAAAAATAGAACTTGCCATACATCAGACGAAAGTAATAAGAAACACGAAGTATAAACAGATACTACCTAGGCCAAGTGATCATCTCTATGGAGCTCCCACTTATTACCTTCACTACTCAATCTCCTTTGTGGTAAACCACGAAAATCTTATTTCAGAATCAGGCTGGAAATTAGGGCTAAGGAAAAGAAGATATGCTTTTTTTATATCTTTGGTATCCGGAGGAGAACCCCCGACCCGACTAGTCCATGGGGCACATGCAGCGCAACCTCATTAAATAAGAAGATATGCTTCTTATTTGGAATTTTTGTATTTGATTTGACATTCTTGATGAATAAATGTTAATTAATTAAAAAGGTCCATAGGGACAGAATATGTAGGGGTAGGATACTTATTGAAATGTACAATTGAATCGGATTTCGGAAATGTAATCTTGGAAATTAGGTTCATAGGGAAAAGTGACTGAAGTTTGGAAGTTGATTGATCATGTTTTTATTATGGGATTTGTTTTGTCTCACTTAGTATGCAAATTGGTTAAATCTAAGGGTATCTAACGGATGGTAGTGGTGGCGGAATTTCGCCACTGCTACCGTTTACATAGCAGTGGCGGATTTGAATCCGACATCCGTCACATTAGCAGTTCTAGTGGTGGATACCACCGTCAGTCTTTTTTTAAATCGTATAAATAAAAAAAATTTAATTTTTAATCGGAGTGTATAAATACAATGTACTTGATTCAATTTCCATTTTGTTTCGTCTTCGTTCGTGTCGTGACATGCTCTGTATCTCTCATCCCATCTGACATCTCAGTGTCTATTGTCTCTTTACAGCCATTGTCGTCCGCCAGTCATCATAGACTACTCCAATCTCTAGTCGCCGCAGTCCGCTACCATTCAATCGCGTTGTTGAGGTAATCCGTAATTTCTTTATTTAGGTTTTAGTTTATTTAGGGTTTAATTTTGATTTTAAGAGTTGTTTAAATTTGTTAAATTGGTGGATGTGGAACGTATATTTTGGATTTAAATATGCTAAATTGGTGGATGTGAAACGTAAATTTGGATTTTAGGGGTTGTTTAGGGATTTTTTAAATTTGCTAAATTGGTGGCTAATTTATTCATGAATGTAATTAGGGTTTCATCTTCATCTTCCTTGTTGATTTATTCGTGAATGTAATTAGGTTGAGTGGGGCAGGTGCACGGGGAGGTCTTCAAATGGGTATGTTGAAGGTTTATCATAAACATTCTTTCCAGGCTTGTTTCTCTCTCCCATCTCATCGTTCACAAGAGATATTAAGTGGTTCTCTGATGTATAAATTTTGCTCAAGTGTCGATTACATTTTGTTTTTGTTACATGACCAACTTTATAGGTTAAATTGGGAGTCAAAATGATGAATCATATTGCATTTTTAATGTCCTGTGGAATCCAACCTGACATGATGTTCAGCTTACAGTTAAGTTACTGGAGATTTACTATCTAATTTTTCTTTTCTTTTTCTAGGTACTTGACAGAATTGCTCGCAGGTACTTCTTATGGAACGGGAGTACGAACACCTTGATGCCTCTTTATTGCCTCCTTCAGAGGTTTGCGAGTCGTGACAATCCTGATGAGCCGGGTGCATCCATCCCATCTATAAGGATTGATGGTGGTGATCCCGAGGAACCTAGGGCCAAATGTAATTATTGCCCAAGGAGGTTGGGATCCACCATCAGAGATGTGGCACGTCCAATATGATATCTTACCACAAGGGACGCCGTGACTTTTGGAGTAGACAAGGGAGGATGGATTCTAGACAGCAGACATTAACACAAGACAATGCCTCACCGAATGCCGCACAATCACAAGTAGGAGAGCTTATGGTAGATAAGTATAATGAGAAAGAAATCTGATGGGCAATCGTAGAACATCTAATTCTTGATGAATTACCGTTCAGAATTGTTAAGAGGACATGCTTCCGTTGACAGCTCCGCAAACTAGAGCCCCACTTTTGGGGCATCTCTCGACAAATGGCCATGAAAGATTGCATTGTTGTGTACCTTGAGGAAAAACAGAACCTAAAAGAGAAGATACTGGAGTTGATGCCATAAATGTACTTAATAACATACGCCGAGACTTCAATTAAAAATATTACGTACATGTGTCTGACTGCCCACTTCCATCCATCAGAGTTGGGTATTGCACAAGAGGATTTTTGGATTTCTAGAAGATCAGTGACCACAAAGGGACTTCCATCTTCAAACAGTTGGAAGATTGTATGGATGACTGGGGGCTAGAGAAGGTGCAAACGATCGTCGTGAATATTGCCACGAACAATGGTACATCTTTGGAGAAATTCAGGAGACGCCAACTAGATCAATTTAGAGGTACAGATGGTGCCATAATTACGGACCACCAGAACCTACTTGTGAGATGCATTACTCACATCTTAAATTTGATTATAAATGACGGGTTAGATGAGTTGGGTCCTTCTATGGAGAATATGTGAGCTCTTATCAAGTATGTGAAGTCGTTTCCGAAGAGACTTCACTCCTTCAAGAGATATGTGCCCAACCAAAGAATGGAAGGAAAGGGGTTGCTACAGTTTGATGTCTGCACAGGGTGGAATTCCACTTACACCATGCTTATCTAGGTGTTGGGATACCGTACGGTGTTTGAAAATATGCGGGAGGATAGTAATCTACTAGATTACTTTATCGATGATCATAAGGACTTGTACCCTACGCATTACGATTGGAAGCAGGTGAAGCACCTCGTGACTTTTTTGCTGATCTTCTATGATGTCACCCTGAAGTTCTCTGCATCGAAAACTTGTAACGATTTTAAATTTAAATTACTTCTCTTTTCTATAGTAGTCTAACTTGTTTTATTTTATATTGTCTGCAGGAGGTAGCCAGGTTCAAGAGGCAGTTGAGTATGTATGCCAAGAGTGATGACAGCTATTTGAGTGGGATGACCAAGAGTATGTTGACAAAGTATGACAAGTATTGGGGAGCTTACTCGAGTAGCTCTCAATCCAAGAAAAAACTTAAATTGAACAAGTTCTTGCTTGTTGCAATTATCCTGGATCTTCGAGCTAAGTTTGTTTGGTTTATGTATTGATTTTCAACCATGGACCAAAAAAATGATTGCTATGGCGATTGAACTAGTCATGAATTCTATCATTAGAGTCTTTAAATACTATAGTAAGTTTTACGGTGCATCATCGTCTCAAGCATCGATCTGGAGATTAGTGACTCAATCGATGGCGACATGTTGGAGGGTTTTGACTCTTTCAAGAAGGAGATGCAAAGGGTGAATCCAAAATCAGAGTTGGATAGGTATTTGGAGGAAATTTGTTTGTCGTCCACAATGAACTTCGATATTCTAAAATGGTAGGAGGCCAATGATTCCACATATCAAGTGCTAGCACAAATGGCAAGAGATGTGCTAGCTATCCCGATTTTCATAGTGTCATCGAAAGTTGTCTTCAATATCGGGGGACAAGTCTTGGATGTTAATCAGAGTTCTTCGGCTCCGAACACAGCCGAGGCCGTCATTTGCCAACATAATTGGTTGCATACAACTTTCGAATGGATAGAGACTATGGATAAATGTACGTGTTGAATACTAGTAATAAATATAAGTTTAAAATATTTTTATTGCGTCCTATAACTTAACTATTTATTACTTTGTCTTTACTTTTATTCTTTAGTATTGCAAATTGCAAGTAATGGATTAGATTAATAAATGTTTAATTTTTTTTTTTAACAGTGATAGTGATAATTCCACTACCGTCACCGTTACTATCATGGTTTGACGGATAAAGGTGAATGAATAGTGTTTTAGGGTTGATGTCAGCATTTTTCACTTTTAACCATTTGTGGGACTTTTTTACCAGTGTGGCATTGTTGATTCGGACAGTCCAGCTAGATCCAACTATTTGCTTACGGGAAATGCAAGACAAGAAAATGGTCGTTTGATTCTTTGATATTGAAACTCAAAACTTAGAGTGGGCAATTGAAATTCGAGATCGAGTATGCCTGAATTCCGATCCCGTTTCGAACTAACATGACTGATGTGAAAAGTAGCATTTCCAACTCCCATTTTATTTTAATGAATTTTGTTCTGAACCTAACCTATTTGTGTAAATGTCTGTATCAATGACAACAGAGATGTCTGTGTCTATAAGGCAAATGTGTTTTCATTTTTTTTTTTGATCTTTTCCTCATGAAAGTTTTCAGGGACATACGACTTAAAACACCATTACACGAACACAATTTCATTTTTTCCCTTCCCACAATTTCATTCCTGCGGCGACTTCACCGATCCTGCATTCCTGCTCCTGCGAGCTGCGGCGATTAACGATTTCACCATTTCCTTTCCATATGCATCCCTGTCACGCACATATTTTCATTTCTCCCTTCCCATTCCGTCAAAGTAAGGTTAGATTAGCAATCCCGTAGGCCAGAACGGGACGGGATTTTGTCCACCTCCGTCAAAACCCACCCCTTTTCCTTCACCGAACCAAGACCGCCCGCCTTCTCTCTCTCTCTCCCCGCTGTCCAAATAGAGGGGGGGAAAGGAAACTGGATCCTAATTCCTACCTCAATCAGATCTACTTTCTTCAAAATTCAGGCTTATGTTGATTGATCAGAATTAAAACCTTGGATATTAGAGGCATTTGATTCGGAGCGGGAGTGGTTCAAGACTTTCCTGAAATGGGAGATTTCAATTTAGCGCTACTGATTGTAGCGATTATCGTTTGCGTTCTGGTTTTCATATTCAATGTCTACCTCCTCGTCAATTACCAGCACCCGGATGACAAAAACCAGGCTTATCTGCCAAAATTCGTCGTTGTGTTGGGGCTATCAATTGCTGCCATCTCCATTCTCATGCTGCCAGCTGATGTGGCGAACAGGCAGGCCTGTCGACAGGCAATTTATAATGGCGCTTGCAATCTTACGCTCCCGATGAAAGATTTATGGCTGGCGATTTACATTATCGACGCGGTTCTTGTTTTCTTCATCATTCCATTTGCCATGTTCTATTACGAAGGCGATCTAGACAAGTATGCGATTCTCATTGTCGTTTTGACTCGTATTTTTTTTTTCTCTCTTTTTAACCTTTCTGTCACTTTTGTGGTGGATTTTGGGTTTCAAGGAGTGTGTGGAAGAGGATGAGGAGTGCTTTGGTCTGGGTGGTCGCGACTGCTATTGTTTGCGCTCTAGTTCTGG
>JAOWBN010008776.1:0-11069 GCA_028565015.1 Pinguicula moranensis | reverse complement strand
AAAAGCTCCTTTTTCCAAAAGACCTTTTGAAAAGTTACTTCTGACAAGCACAAGAACTTGCAAACACCCCCTAAGTATCAAAACATCCAATGGTACGGATCAGCCAAAGGTTGGTAAAGGTACAGTGCAATATACAAACACTTTGACTTTGTTAGAAGTCTTGCATGCTTCTTCTTTTCCTGCAAATCTCCTATCTATAAATGTCGTTGTTCACCAACTAAATTGTACTATTTTGTTTGATGTTCCCAATGTGACATTTCGAGAGAAGGGGACGGGCATGATTATTAGAACTTGGACATGGAGGAGTGATGCAATTCCTATTGCACTCCAAGTGCCAAGGCAGCACAAGACCCATTGAGCTCATACAAGAGTGTTGGGCCATAGAGAATCCTAAAGGGGATGACCCTTATGATGTAGAACAAGTTGCACAACAAGGATCCAAGCTAAGTAAGGATACAATAGCCTGGCCAAGTGGACTGATCACTAGAGCTCGAGCTAAGAAGATCAATTATGAGGTAGTGGGATTCAACAAGGGACGATTGGCCGAGGTGGATGATTCAAGGGATGTACCCCTTCGAGAGGACTCATCTCTTTGAGTCGAGACAACGATTCTAACCAACACACCCTTTCATGAATGGTTGCATCTCTTCACCAACGGATGCACTCCTTCAAAAATGGTTGCATCTCCTCTCTAAAGGCCGCACCTCATCATGAAAGGTTGCACCTCTTCGCCAATGAATGCACTCATCCAGAATGGAGGCAACTCTTCACAACGTACCCCTTCATGAAAGGACACAACTCTTCACCAACGGATGCATCCCTACATGAAAGGACGCACCTCTTTACCAAAGGAAGCATCTCTCCATCAATGAACATATCTTTTTGAATAGCCGTGTCTTTTCAAACGGATGCATCTCTAAGAATCAATGCATTTGTTCATAAGTACCTTTGACTATGAACGTGTTAGAACCTATAAATAGGCCTCTCTTGAACTTATTTTCTTAGTTTTTGATGATTGAAAATAACTTGTGTGTTCCTCCTTTTCTTTGCAAATGCTCTTAGACTTATCTTTTCTTGACCTTAAGTTTAGTAGCGTCTACTTACGGTCTTATCCTTGGTTCTTGGTTGAGACAAGTTCTCTTCAGGGTTCCATTGGGCGGCGACCATTTTACAAACGTCACCTTGGTTCCCACCTCTTTATAGGTGACGGGTCAAGTGTACAAAAAAATTGTTTTTACGGTCTTGGAATTTTGAACCATCAATCTTTGATATCGGGTTTTATCATAATTGTTGGCAAGGTTCATATAGTTTGGTATCAGAGCTCAGATTGGGCGAAATTGTACTTTCATTGATGTTTTTGGTTGCTAGCCCTTTATTGTCATGAGGTCAAACTCTCGTTGAAAGGTATCTTTACATTTCTTGTAATTTTCCTTGCCGTATTAAAAAAAAGGTAGTCAAGAAGAAAAAACAAAAGACCATGGCCATAGATATTCATGGCTGAAAAGAGAAGTTCTTCTTGGCCAAAAAATGAAAAAAAAGTTTGATCAAAGAAACGGCAAGAGATCTCTTTCTAGATAGGGAATTTTTCTCAAGCTCTTTTTTGGTCATCTTCTTGTTGTACTTGACCGAGCCTTTCTTAAGAGCATTTCAATCTTGAATCAAGTTTCGGATCATGAGGATTTGTCATTAGACTTGAAAGGGTTGAGTCATTAAGAGTCGAGTAAAGAGAAAAAGGATACTTGAGACGAAAAAGGCGCGAGTGGTGAGAACATTTGAGTAAAAAAAGTTGGATTATTGTGTGATACACGAGAGAAGAGAAATTATTGAGCGGATACACGTAAGGGAGTGGTGAGGTTATTATTTTCTTAACTTTTATTGTTTTTCATGTAAAATGTCTAACAGCACACCAGAGGGAAATACACCACGAGATGATCCACCACAAGCTGATCAAAGAGTTATCATTCAAACCCTTACGGCTCAAATGAGAAGGATGACGGAAGAGGCGTTGGCACTGTTACATGCCCAAATGGATCAATTTGAGATTAGGGAGGCTCAAGGGTAAACCCAAGAAAAAAAGATCAAGGGAAAGAGGATGAGAGAGACGAATGGTCCATAGGAGGAAATGGAGGATTTGTACCCCGCAGTTGTGGAGGAGTTGGATTCCAACTTAGGGGTGAAAGAAGAAACCAACCAAGGCAACATGCGGAGAGACCTATATATGACCGGGAACATGATCTTGGCAATGTCAAGATCAAGATTCCATCTTTTCGAGGGAGAACGGATCCAAAAGCTTACTTGGAGTGGGAAACAAAAGTTCAAATAGTGTTTAGTTGCCATAACTACACCGAACAGCAAACGGTTAGGCTTGCTGCAATTGAATTCACAGACTATGCTATTGTTTGGTGGGATTAATTGATGACAAGCAGGATAAGGAATGGAGAATTACCTGTGGGAACTTGGGAAGTGATGAAGGCCATATTGAGGAGGCGCTTTGTGCCAAATCACTATTATTGTGGCCTATTTCACAAGTTGCAACGACTTGTGCAAGAGAGTAAGAGTGTTGAAGAATATTATAATGAAGATTACCATGATCCGAGCAAACATTGATGAGGATCAAGAGGCAACCATGGCTAGATTCCTCCATGTATTGAACCAAGACATTGCCAACATGGAGTTTCAACACTATGTGTAGATTGAAGACATGCTCTTTCAAGCTATCAAAGTTGAAGAGCAACTAAAGGGAAAGGGGGCCAGAAAGGGATTACTACGGTTCCTAATGGATCATGGAAAATAAATCCTATCCAGGCAGACAAGCCAAAAGTCGAGGCTCCAAAGGAAGTTAAGGCAAGTACTACCACACCGATAGGTACAAGCACCCAACACCCCTTCTACTTCAAGAGAACCATATGAGATGGGAAAGCACCCCTTCTTCTCATTTTTGAGTCGACTGTATCCCAATTAGTTTGAAAATACTTGCAAAGACAAACTATTTTGTGATGCATATGAGATAGGCAAGCACACCAAGAGCTCATATGGTAGCACAAGAGTAGAAGCTCATGTGTCTTTGATTTGATATATTCTGATAATTGGGTATCTTGTCCCACAATAACATTCAATGGATTTTGATATTTCGTATCTTTTATTGACTATTGTTGCTCGTGTTACTTGGCTTTAAGAATGATGTGCTTGCATGTTTTAAGGATTTTGAAAAAGGGATTTAGATTCAATATGGGGCAATGGTAAAGGTTTTGCAGTCTGATAATGAGACGGAATACACCAACAGGGCATTTGCGGAATATCTGTCATCTCAAGGTATTCAACATCAGACTACTTGCCCATACACACCATGGCATAATTGGCTAGTAGAAATAAAGAATTGCCATCTTCTTGAGATTGCTCGGAGTATGATGATTGCGATAAATGTTCCTAAGTACATTTGGGGACAAGCAGTTCTGACAACAACTTTGTTGATTAACAAGATGCCTTCACGAATTTGTAGCCAAATATTTCATTTTAAACACTCATTTGGAGCTAACTGTATGTTCCCTGGAAGAAAAGACCACAAACTCCCACGTTTGGTTGTGCTGAATGGCATCCATTTCTTTTTTCATTGCATCCGCCCATTGAAGATTCTGAAGTGCTTCATGAACTGACTTGGAGATAGAGACCGAGTTGACTACACTTATGAAAGAACGATGAGATTTTGACAAACCCTGGTAAGAAATGTACTTGGAATAAGGTGGCCAATACAATATGTAAAAGTCAAGCGATAATGTGGGACGTCGGTCATTGAAAGGATATCAAAGAATATCAATATCGTTAGATATAAAAGAAGATAAAATACTTGAATCCGATGAAAACTCTGGCGAGGGTGCAGTGGAGCATGACTGGCGAGAAAATGTCCGAAGGAAAACTGGATCTGGAGGAACCGGAACTGGAGGAGCATAGATGTCAACTAGGACAAATGGATGGTCATGTATCAAGATAAGACAATGAAGAATGGGCGGGTATTCCATATAAGGACAAACATAGACATCCATAAAGGGAGCAAAACCTGTGAAAAATGGAATATAGTCTAAGAATGTGACATCCAAAGAGTGATAAAAATGACTAGTGATATGATCATAGCACTGATATCCTTTGGACATAGGGGAAAGATAAATCGAACAACCTCATCATAAAGCTTTGTATAGGTAAGACTTCTATTTTGGAAAAAGCATGTACACCCAAAAAATCAAGGAATAAGTGGGAACAACATGCTACTCCACTTAAGAACATAAAGGGGGCCTTACCATGTATGATAAGACTAGGAGTCTGGTTAATAAGGTAACTAGTAGTTAGAACAATCATGTGCCAAAAAGTTTTAAGCACCCCCATGCCTCGAAGAAGAAACCAAACAACAAATATAATATACCAAATAGGGTCAAGTGAGTTATTGAAGGATGTCACATTGGTTACATTTTGCTTGAATTAATCTAAAATATATTTTCTACCATTATTAGATTGAATGTTATGCCCCACGGTATGAAATTGGGTTTTAAACATTTGTCAGATAGTGCGAAAATGAGAGAAAACTTCATATTTGTTTTTTCATGAGATAAACCAGGTGCAATGCTTATGATCATCAATGGATGTAATATGTTAATGATATTGTGAGTAGGCAGTGACAGGTGAAGGTCGCCAAATATTAGAATGAATTAGATTAAAAGCACTAGGTGCTCAATTCGTACTAGGGATATAAGATGTGCGAGTAAGCTTAGATAATTCACAAACCACACAACAAAAATTTGAATTCTAGCAAACTTTATTCAAGACTGGAAATAACCAATCCAAATACGGAAAGTTTGCATTGCCAAGATGCGCATACTACAAATCTAATGTCTATGAAGAAAAAACATAATTATGAGAGTTCGACAAAATAGAAGAATACGAAGAAACACTAGCTTGCAATGAAGACGATATCCGGGACGAGCGTGGCAGCCTCTACTACTTTTGTGATCTCCCATCATCCTGGATATCTTTTTTGTTTCAAGTTAGTGCTTCATCATTTTTTTTCTATTTTGTCAAACTCTCATAATTATGTTTTTTTCCCATAGACATTATATTTGTGACATGTGCATTTTGGCCATGCTAACTATCATTATTTATGTTGATTATTTCCATCTCTAAATAAAACATGCCAAAATTTCTATTTTTGTTGTATGGTTTGTGAATTATCTAAGCACACCCGTACATCTCATATACCTCGTATGCACTAAGCACCTAGTGCTTTTGATCATATTGATTCTGATAATTGGGGACCTTCACCTATCATAGACATTTCACATCACTATTATTATGTCACATTCATTGATAATTCTACGCATTGTGTCTGGGTTTACTTAATGAAAAAAGAAATCTGAAGTTTTCTATCTTTCGCAATTTCTTATAAATGGTTAGAACCCAATTTCATATTGTGGTACGCAACATCAATCTGATAATGGTAGATAATATATCTCAGATGAATTTAAGTCAGAACATAACCAATGTAGAATAATTCAACAATTCACTCCCAAGGATTCTGGCAACTTGATGTGGAGATTGACTCACCAATACTTGTAGATTCTTTGATCAACAACAAGACATCTCCATTGCGAATGAGGACACAAATTACACAGATTAAACAGCTTTAGCAAACCTTTCAAAACATCTCCATTAATCACTGTTACAGAGAAGCTAACACTGTTGCGGACTCTTTGGAAAAGTAGGGTGCCTCTAATCAAGATTCTCTCTTTTCAATATATGATGACCTTCAATTTGCAACAGCTGTCATTTTGCAATGAGACCTCACAACCATCTATGCCAAAAAACAAAAGCTCATCTCTCAACCAGTATTGCCTCATTAATTCGGCGGGGGGATCCAGGCTGGACAAGCTCTACATGTACTCATGTCCCTCTACTGATTATCATATTGACTATTTTGTAAAAGGAGGCACATGCCACCACACTCTTCCTCTCTTTGGATTTTCCTTGCCCGGGGTTTGTCAAAGAGAGGTTTTAAGGAGGTGGGGATGCACCTTCTCAATAGCATCATTTAGAAGCACCAAGAGTTGGCGTATACATATGTGTTTTATCACTTCTATGAATGAAAGCAAAAAATTCGGGTAAAAAAAAACTTTTGCAAGGTATGAAGGTTCCTAAAACTTTTTGGTATATAGTTGTTCTTACTTCCACATACCTTATTAATCAAACCTAGTTGGGTTCTACATGGTAATGCCTTCCTTCATGTCCTTAAAATGGGTGGCGTGCTCTTTCTCCTTGTTCCTCATATTTTTGGGTGTACTTGGTTTGTACCTAATAGGAGTCCTACCCATACAAAATTGGATGATAAGGTTGTTTAATGTGTCTTTGTGGAATATTCCTCTTTGTCCAATGGGTATATGTGTTATGACACTGTCACTTTTCACTTTTCTCACTCTTTGGATGTCACATTCCTGGAGATCGTTCTTTTTTCACAGGATATGATCCCTCTCTGGATATCACTGTTTGACCTGCTATAGAGGACCTATCCATTCTTTCTCGTACCACCCTGAAACATGACCCTCTAACTATCCATATACTGTATCATCTGTCATAACTTCTAATATTGATATTCCTCGATATTCTACCAGTGATCAACGTCCCCCTGATCGATTGACCTTTACATGCTCTACTAACCATCCTATTTCCAAGTACATTTGTTATCAGGGTCTGTCAAAATCCCATTATTCTTTCGTAAATGTCGTCGACTAGGTCTCTATCCCCCAACCAGTTCATGAAGCACTCCAGAATTCTCAATGGGTGCCTGCCACAAAAGCATAAATGGATATCCTTCAACGCTTCCAAACGTCGGAGCTTGTGGCTCTTCCTCCCGGGGAACGTACAATTAGCTGTAAATGGGTGTTTAATATAAAGTATATGGCAGATGGTACTATTTATAGGTATAAAGTCCGACTAATTACCAAAGGATTTACTCATGTTCCCTGTAAGAATTTTGGGGTGGCTTTTGCGCCTCTGGCTAAGCTCACTATTGTCGGCCTTATATTCTCGCTTGTTGCTTCCTATTTGTGGCTCTTATATCAGCTTGATATCAAGAATATGTTTATGAATGGGGATTTATCAAAGACTATCTACATGGATCCAATACCCATTTTTTTGATTGAGGGAGAGTATTCAACAAAAGTATGTCGTCTTTGAAAGTCTCCCTATGGCTCGAAGCAATCTTCTTGTGCATGGTTTAATCGTTTTAGTGATGTGGTACTCACTATGGGATTCACTTGACGTCATTATGATCTTACATGTTTTACTCATCGTAATCCTCGAGGCCAATGTGTCATTATTTCAATATATGTGAATGATATTATTATTATTAGGGATGATGCATGAGGTATTATTCAAATTAAAAGTCATCTTGGGATAACTTTCAAAGCCAAGGATTCAAGCTACCTTAAATACTTTCTCGGCATTGAGGTAGCTAGCTATCGCCAAGGTTTTTCCTTGTCCCAACAAAAGTGATGCTTGACCTCATTCAGGATACTGGGATGCTTGGCTATAGGCCTTCTTACTCTACTATTGATCTGAATCCAAAATGGTTTGAAAATATGAAAGAGTTATTGCCAAAGTCGTCTTTGTATTAGCGACTTGTGGGTGACCTTATCTACTTGACAAACACAAAATAAATATCACTTTTGTAGTTAGTGTTGTGTAAGCCAGTTGATCCACTCACCACGTACAATACATCTGAATGTAGTTTACTATATTCTCTAGTATCTGAAAATTGTCCTGACCTCTGTCTCTTCATTAAATCAGGAGCTTAGTCTGGACCATCCTTCTTTAAAGATGCTGATTATGCAAGATCGAAAAGTGACCGTCGTTCCACTTCAGTTTTGTTCACCTTTCGTGGGAGTCACCTTATCTCATTGAAAAGCAAGAAACAACAAGCTGTTATCTCTCGATTTTTGCTGAAGTTGAGTACCGTGTATGGTGCAAGGGACGTGTGAGATACTATGACTTCGGTCGCTCCTACAGGCGTTGGGCTTTCTAGTAACAAACTCATTCACCTTATTTTATGATAACTAGTCTACTAGTATGTTGTCCTTCGACTCTGTCCTTCATGAGAGAACGAAGAACATCGAAGTCAATATTCACTTCATTCGTGATAAATTTTAGTCAAGATTTTTTTCCCCACCGTTTGTCGCGTCAAGTGATCAGACGGCTGATATCATTACTAGTCAATTGGTCCGGTAATATTGCAGTTGTCTATCTGCAATCTTGGGCTCAACGATATCTTTGTTCCACGTATAGAGGGAGTGTTAGAATATGGATTCGGGCCGGATTTCTAGAGACTTCTTAATTAGTCTGGAGGGTTTTATTAATTTCATAAACTACCTTGTATTAGTCTATATAAACTCGTTTGCTATCATAGAATACAATAAACTTTTACCCAAAATTCTATTGAAATTAAGAAATTAACAAGAAAGTTTTGAACCATTGTAGATGAAGTATATGCTATAGACATTCTTCTACTACAAAATAAACAAAACCAAAGTCTTCTACTTATATTCTTCAATTTTAAGAATTTCAGCAATTTTTTATTTGCATGTTAAACTGGACATTCTCAAATAGACATTTCAGGCACAAATGAATCTTCTTCACAGTTGAATTGTGTCTCTGATATAGAGGCATGACCAGGGGTTATTCTATCATGGATGAGAGGAATGAGAACACTTTTTTGGACTAAATATCACTACTAGACAACTCTAATCAGTGATAATAACTAAGATGATATATCTCAGACTTCGAACGAAGAATAATTAACTACTGATAAAAGGAACAATCTAAATGGGTCACCAGATGATTCCATGCCCCAGAGATTGCTCGCATTGAAGTTACTGAAAGTAGTACATTTCAAGCTCTAATGCAATAAGTTGAGATCTGATTGATGCGAAATAAAACAGATTAAATTAGTGACCATTTAAGAAACACTCGGACAGTAGGGGAATCGTAATACTTCACTTGCATCTCGTGTCTCATTACAACTCATATATATAGTACTAATTTACATACAATCTTCTTGACAAAAAAGGCTGTGTGAACGAGGCGTGAATGGATGACTTGTCTGCCATGCGTGACAATCAAAGGAAGCATGAAGGAAACTTTTCTCCTTTCCATCACTTTCAATATTCAATAATGCAAACACTCTCCCTTGAGATGGATGAAAGATATAAACTAAGCTCATCTTGTTACAAAGTCTCTCCAAGTCTATGGAATTAAAACCTTTGGTTAACACATCAGCAACTTGTTTTTTTGTGGCTACATGGCTCAGCTCCAACAGCCCACTGTTTAACTTCTCTTTAATGAAGACTCTATCAATCTCCACATGTTTGGTTCTATCATGCTGCATTGGGTTGTTAGCAATACTGATAGATGACTAGCTTCACATCACAACTTCATATGGCACCATTGATCCATCTTGAGCTACACAAGCATGGATGTCAACCAAATCATCTCAGCAACACTTAGAGCCATGGCTCTATATTCTGTCTCAGCTGTAGAACGGGCAACTAACGATTGTTTCTTACTCTGCCAAGATGCTAGATTGCCCCCTACAAATATGCAATAACTGGACGTGGACCTTCTATGATCACCATAGCTACTCTAGTCTGAATCACAATATTCCTCAATATTTAGATGCCCATTCTATCTGAAAATCACCCATTTTCTCGGTGCACTCTTCAAGTATCTCAATATGTGGTGCACAGCATCCACATGACCCTTTCTAGGTTCATGCATATACCTACTAACCATAGTCACAACAAATAATATATCTGGTTGAGTATGACTCACGTATATAAGTCAGCCTACCAATCTCTGATATTGTTCCTTATCAACTGACTCGCCTGCTTCTGCACTCAATTTTCAATCTCTGGTCAATTGGAATTTTTGCAGGCTTACAACACAAAATCCATGTCTCCTGCAGCAAGCCTAGAGCATATTTCCCTTAGGATAAAATAATTAATCCGGGCCCACGGTCCACTTCGATGACAAGAAAGTACTTCATTTGCCCCAAGTCTTTCACTTCAAATTCCTTGCCCATTCTCATCTTTAACTCAACAATCTCGCCCTCATCGTCACCAGTAATGATCATATCATTCACATAAACTGCAAGTATCTTGGTATGACGGTCCTCTTTCCTAAAGAACACAATATGGTCAGCATAACCCTTGTGAACCATAGCTTTCCTAAATCTGTCAAACCAAACTCGAGGAGATTATTTCAAGTCATACGACCTTTTGAGCTTGCAAACCTGAGCAATAGCCTGACTACTGTCAAATCCTAAGGGAATCTCCATATACACCTCTTCCAGCAGGTCAACATGAAGAAACGCATTCTTCCTATCAAGCTGGTGTAATCTCCATCCTTTGTTTGCTGCTATCGAGACCAGAGTTGTTACTGTGCTCATCTTTGCAGCAGGGGCAAAAGTATCATCGTAATCAATCCAATAGACCTGATTGTATCCCTTGACTACAAGTTGTGCCTTGTAGCGTTGAACTTTGCCCTCCTGGTTCTGCATCACAGTGAACACCGATTTGCATCCAACTGTCTTCTTCCCGGGTTGCAACGATATAAGTTGCCAAGTTTTATTCTTTGTCAGGGCTTCAAGCTCCTCTATCACAGCCGCTTTCCATCTTGCGTCTGCTTTAGCCACCTGCCAACACTTAGGAATAGAGACACTATCCAAGGATGCAATAAAGGCTCGATGTTCAGGAAGTATATGTGAATAGGAAATAGTATGAGCAATATCATGAGGATGAGTAACATATGGGGATAACTCATATCTGTTAGGTGGAACCCCTACATTGCTGCGAGTGGTCCTCCTAACCGACTGGGAAAGAATAATCTCGGGGGTAGCAGAGGAATGAGTAACATCACCAGAAGGAATTGATGAAAAAGAAGGTGCCCCAAGATTTGAGGCAGGCAAAGATGCTGGGCATGAGATAGGTGTATGCAACTCTGATAGACCTCTAATTCCTCTTTATTCTGCATGTACA
>JAOWBN010008765.1:0-11070 GCA_028565015.1 Pinguicula moranensis | reverse complement strand
CATAAATCAAAAGTACTACATGCATTAGTCGTAGACAAAGATGAAACAAAAGCAGGGATGCTACGTTCAAGCACATACAAGCCACCATCACGTCGACCGGTGGCAACCACCTGCCCAGTTTGACGATTCTGAATAAAAAAAGTAATTATCAACAAATGTAATAGCGAGAAAAAAAATTAGAAGTAAGTTTACTGATAGATAAAAGATTTTTTACAAGGGAAGGAACGATAAGAACATCAAGTAAGGATAAAGAAGAAGTAGAAACAATGCCAGTATTTGTAATAGGGACAGAAGCACCATTACCCACGACGACACAGCGGTACCTGCATAAGGAGTAGAATGATCAATGTTGGCAGCCGAAGTAGTCATGTGAGATGACGTGCCGGAGTGCATGTACCAATCAGAGATGGATGGAGTTGGATATGGCAACGAACCATTGGAGGACGGCAACACAAGTTGAGAATATGGATATCCGGGAAGCTACCAACAGCCAGGGGCCAAAAATAAGATGGCCAAGATGGGCCTAGGGGCCATCCTGGGACAGATGCCCAGAATGAGGTGTTGGGCCATGAGATGTCGTCATAGCAGCAAGGCCCAAGGAACTGCTGGATTGGGCCGGTAGGGGAAGACGAGCGAGAGGCGGATGGCCTGTTGGAAAATGCAGGGATTTAAAATGCTCAAGGGTTGCAGATTGGAGGTGCCTAGGGACAGAAAAGGTCCTGGAGATGGGAAATTGTTCGACACCAAATGGGTAATTGCTTCAGGACCGAAGTGAAGGGTACTATCGGGTCGTGCAAGGGCGGAATCCGTCAAAACCAGAGAACCGTACAAAGGAGACGGGATGCCATGGCCATCAATTGGGACAACGTAGCACAGTGAGCTTCTGCAATGGTGAATCGAGGGCATTGTGTGGCAAAATGGCCGTATTCACGGCAGAGCTGGCAACGAGGGTTGTAGGTACCCCGTAAGCTCCCACGACAACGAGGGTTGTCACCTCCGCGGAGGAATTAGGCAGGGGCGGCGGAAAATTGAGGGTTGAAGGTAGATGGTGATGCTAGTAATGGGGCCGAAAAGCCGAGGAATGCACCGGATGAGGCCAATGGTGGTTGAAAATGAGGACTTGGTACCACACCAGACTGCGAGGGCACAATAGAGTAGCCAGAGGTGCCAGAAGGTCTGTGCATAGCTGTGAAGGCAAGGGGCGGCGGGAAGGCTGGAGACACAGTACGAGTATACAAGGCAGGGAACGTCTCAGCACGTGGAATAATGTCTCACACAGATGGTAGCGGATCAAGAGACAGCTGAGATCCAGTGATTGAGGAACATTTGGAGCCTAAACCGCGAAGAAACCAGTGATTCATGTCCAACGGAGACACCAGATGACCCATAGCAGCTAACTTATCACATAGGTGAAGAAAGGTACGGGCAAATTCCCTAACTGAAAGCTGTCCGTGTTGAAGTTGTTGGAGCTCGTCACGCAGATGAAGTTCATGAGAAGGGCCTATATTATTAAATTCCCGTGCAAGAGTGGCCCAAAATGCTTGAGCATTGCGCTGTCCAGCAACAACATTGTAAGCAACCTTAAAGAGAGGGGAGAGCAGAAGAGAAACCAAGCGATTGTAAATTTCTTACCATCGAGTAAACTCCGGATTAGGAATAGCTGGATCTGTGAGCATATATTCGAAAGGGGGATAGAAGAAGATGTCCACATAATGGAGGAGAATGTGATGAAAGAGCATACCACTTACTTGGCTGCGCCAAAAAATATAGTTTTCGTGGTGAGTTTAGCAGTAACTAGGTGAGAAAATTCTGGATAAGTAAGAAATAGAGGGGAAGGAGGTTGGGTTGCAACCAGATTTATATTGGGTGCTGGTGGTATGGGATCTTGTTGTTGTTGGATGTTGTTGACAGGAAGAGCAGCGATGGGTAATGGTACGTCAGGAGTAGTGGCAGCAGGAGGCGGAGGAGCGGGTGAAGTCACTAGAGGAGGTAGTTCTGCCATAACAAACTGAATATGCTTGTAGGAAAAACCTTTCCATTTGTTTCGTCGGGATCTTTAAAGTATTGTGTGTGAAGGGAAGCGAAAAGAGCAGTGGCTATAGATAGAGTATAGAGAAGAAGGATCAACTAGCAACCGATGAGGCCAAGGTCAGGCTCTGATACCATATCAATGCTTAATTTATTGATGTGTGAAGGAATTGTGTGTGTAAAGAATGTACATAAAGTGTTCTTCTTATTGATTGCAGCTTGACTTTTTACAGAAGTGAATTGTTTTTTATACAAAATATTAGATATCAAACAGCTACAAATCTTATCTTCATGTCCTGTTTGTCTATGAGCATAGGTTGTACCGGTACTGCCGTTGGAAAGCTATTGCTTGATTTCTTTATGCTACCAATTGTCTTGTCATGTATATGAGGGTGGAGTGGTTGGTCAACTTTGTGGAAGTAGTCCTTTGTGAATAAATTAGTGTCAACATAGACCGATTCCGATGATTCGATTTTTTTTCATAAACTACGCTTTGAGGGCCTTCCAACGATATGTTGCACGCTTACTACTTCATCCTGAAGAAGTACCAAATAAATTCTTAAGTTGGATCACATGCAGAGCACCAGATAGGCGCACACACATCACCTTCACGCGTGCGTCTCACTTGCAGACACCTGCCCATAACCTTCAGGATCACACTTAGGCCCTATAGGCGTTAAACTAAACACTTACCCACCTACATCCTTCGGAAACTGAGAAAATAATTTCAGGCGCCTTTCTGACCACTTAGGCCCCCCGCCTACATCCTTCATAATCGGAGAAATGAATTTCAGGCACCCGCCTGACTACTCTAGGTGCTAGAATGGAAATTTTGAAGAGGATCAAGATTCTCCATGTGGCTTCCCCTTCAAGATAGGAGCTCGCATGAAACCAACCGAAATAGAAATTTATAAACCAGGTGTACACCCATTCTCTTCAGAGCTCCATGTATTTCGCGTATGAGATTTTTGAAGGAGTTTTTAGGCTAAAATCCTTGTTTTAACATAACTTAGTACATCTCTCTCTCTCTCTCTCTCTATCTCTCTATCTATCTATCTATATATATATGTCTATCTATCTATCTTACTTCAAAATCCAAGGTGACTTCATTCTTTAGATCTACATTCTCTCTCTTCTCTACTCTCCATTCTCTTCAGGATTTTGCGTATCTACTTCTAGTTCTTGGTGAAATTGAAGAAGAATAAGAGGTTTCCCTCCAAATTGGCGTCTATCCATTTGATATCGGAGCTTCTCCAACCCTTTTATGGTGGATCCATTTGAAAGGGAAGAAACTCTTGTGCTTATTTTGATATTTCATATGGGATTGTAATAGATTCATTTATGGCTTTCCCTTTGACTATGTCTAGCTAACCTCTTTGTATGTTGGTTACATTATGAATTGATTTGATGTTCTTCTTTATTGGATTAAAGTTGGTATTGGATCCTATTTATTGTGTGTATTATCACCTATTGTTATCCTTTGGTGGATTGATCGCGTCCATATGAAAATGTAGATAATATAGGGAAATTGAAGGTTGTACCCGTCTGGTCTTGTTGATCCTCTAAATATCTACCGATGCAAGAATTCAATAGTCAACTCCTCGAATAGGATGAGGTACTCGCTTAACTCAGCACAACACACGCAATGAAATTTCATCGAACATGTCATAGACAACTTTTCATTTTTTTTATAAGCTAAAATTTATTAATAATAAAAAAAATAACTGTACAACAATCTTACCAGCGGTAAGAAGGATAAAATACAAAGAAAAAATAAAACGAAAAAAATACTACAATCTAGTGCACCGGAGCCCAGGACTTATATTACATGGATATGACTGTAAAGGGATAGTAAGGTTGTGAGCAAAGTGAGCACATAACCTTCAGCTATGCAAGCAACAATTTTTTTGGAACTATCTTGGAATCTCAGGGAGTCCATCATGGAGGAGGTAGATCTGAAGGTTCTTCATCTTTAATCGGTAAGGAGAAAGACAAATTGTTATATAAACTTTGTCGAGAGAAGCATCGCACAATTGAAAATTGCTTCAAAAGGAAGGGATATCCAGAATGATGGGGATGACCTAGATCAAAGAAATCTGATGGGAAGACTGGAAAAGCAGCAAAAATCGAGGGAGTGGCCGAACACAGTGCTAAAAATAATTCAGACCCGCTAGGTACAAATAGTTCTAGCACAGAGTTATCCCAAATAGGCAGCAGCAATAGACGATGAAATGGCTTCCCTCAAACAAAATGAAAGTTGAACCATGGAGAATCTGCCACCAGGGAAGCGAACAATTGGATGTCGGTGGATTTTTCACTTAAACACAATGCTGACAGGAGTACACCACGGTATAAGGTGATGCAGCCCGTGTTACACCTCAAACCTCTAAAGAGCATAAAACGACATCCAAAAGAGCTGCAAATGGATTGGATCTACAAAGTGGTTCCATTACTCGAGCTAGGATGAAGAGGTTCAAGGAAGGACTTGCAATGTTTGTCCATTTCGAGCAAGGTCATCCATAGAAGCCCAATCCATCTCAAGGCCCACAACCAAGAAGAATTTAGAAGCTCCAAGTAGTCCATTGCATGGTCGAACCAATACATAAAGATGAGACTTGGAAGGGTGTCATGGAGTCCAAACTTTGCAAATCAAAGGGTATGGTCAAAGAGCTCATTTATTATGTACATGTACTAGATTAATTGTCTATTCATGAACCCCTTGGCCTAAAAAAGGGGCTCATGGTCGAACATATGAGATAGAAAATGTTTTCAAGTTGTTTTGTGAGATCAAATCTACTTAGTTTTTTTATGAACTCTTTTTTACTTATCTTTCCTTGCTTTAGAAAAGTGGCATCGGTTTTTACAAATTCTTTCTCCTTGAGATTTTTTAAATAAGTTTTCAAAAGCGTTCATTGAGTGGTGAATTTCTTTCTCTCAAATACGTAGGTTTGGTTCACACCTCCATTATAGGTGTTGGGTCAAATTCTCAATAAGTTTGTCAATTTTTTGGTCCTTTCTTTCGAACCACCAATATTGGTATTGGATTTAGTCACAAGTTGGCTAGATTCATATAATTTGGTATCAAAGCTCGGAGCAAACTTGGGCTACTCTTGATGGTGTTAGTTCCCGGCTCTATATAGGCGACATGTTAGTATGTTTTGTAGTATAATTATCTTTCCTTTTTTTTTTAATCCTTGCTGATTTTTGAAAAGAAAAATAAAAGGATCTTCGGTCAAGTGAGAAGCTAGGGGATCAAGGGGCTGATTTTAAAAAAAAAAAAAAAAAAAAAAGGAAAAGAGCCATCCAAAAAAATTCTATCCTCTCTTGGCCAAGAAGAAAAAAAGGAAAACAATCAGCAAGAGAACACTTTTTGATAGGGATATTTTCTAATTCCTTTCTTCTGAATTTTCTTGTCAACTTCTACTCTTCTTTTGCCTACATTACCCTCAAAGGATCAATCACCCTTGTTTCAAGCTCCAATTTTGTAAATCGACAAAAGGCTAAACTTGGAAAAGATTGAGACTTAAAGAGTCTATAAATGTTCCAAATGAAATCGAGAGGAAAAAGGCAAGTGTGGTTAGCGCATCAAAGTGACCCCCCCCCCCCAACATTTAGTGCAAACACAAGCGTAGAGACCTTCTTTGAGTGAAACACGTGAGGGAGAGGTGAAGACTCCTTTTTTTCCTAACTTGTTTCTTTGCAGGCACATCATGTCTCAAGGGACACAAACCGCGGAGAACGCAAACAAACCCCCACCTCAAGCTAAGAGTCCTCACAAGCCCTCATGACTCAAATGAGATGTATGATGGATGATTTTCTCGAGCTATTACATGCCCGACTAAACAAAATTGAGGCTAAGGATAGTCAAGAGCAACCAAACCAAGATGAGGAGGAGGCGTTGGATGCATGGTCCGTGGGAGGCCAAGAACCATATGTGCCCCGAGGCCGTACTGGTGTTGCGCTCCGTGGGGGCATGAGACGAGTTCCACCAATGAGGGATGTTGACCCACCAAGACAAGCCCGGGAAAATGACCTTGGCAACATCAAAGTAAAGATGCCTCACTTACAAGGCAAGTCGGAACCCAAGCTATACCTTGAGTGGGAGATGAAGGTCGATATGGTGTTCGGATGACACACCTACACCGATTGATAAAAGGTGAAGTTAGTTGCCATTGAGTTTATAGATTACGCCATTATTTGGTGGGACCAAGAGCTAACCAACCGAAGGAGTTACCAAGAACCTATGGTGGAGATATGGACCAAGATGAAGGCTTTGATGAGTAGGAGGTTTGCCCCTAATCATTACTTCTGAAGCCTTTATCAAAAGCTGCAGGGATTGAGGCAAGGATCGAGGAGTGTGGAGGAATACAATAAGGAAATGGAGGTGGCAATGATTCGTGCCAACGTAAAAGAGGATTGAGAGACCACCATGGCTCATTTCCTTCATGGCCTTAACGGAGAGATTGCGGATATGATCGAGCTCCAACATTATGTGGAGAACATGGATATGCTCCCCCAAGCCATCAAAGTGGAGAAGCAACTCAAAATGAAAGGTACATGAAGGGGATCTACTTCATTCACCCCTAGTCCATGGAAGCCAAGAACTTCCAAATTGGAGAAGCCAAAGACCGATGCAACCAAGGAGGCCAATACCAAACCCACATCTCCCATAGGTACAAAAGCTCCTATTCCTACCAATAATCGAGACATCAAGTGCTTTAGGTGTCAAGGATTGGGTCATATTGCTAGCCAATGTCCCAACAAAAGAACAATGGTGGTGAGTGCACAAGGGGGCTACGAGACTGAGGAATAACAAAAGGAGGAAGCCAACGCCGAAGTTGTTGGCCAAGAGGAGGACTTAGATGCGGGTCTTAGAGATCTTTTAGTCGCTCGAAGGGTCCTTAGCACGCAAGCCAAGTAGGAGGATCAATGCCAAAGGGAGAACTTGTTCCATACGAGGTGCCATGTACTTGCAAAGGTGTGCAGTGTCATCATTAACGGCGAGAGTTGCACAAGCGTAGCCAACAAATATACGGTGGAGAAACTCGAGTTGAGCACCATCAAGCACCTGAGGCCTTACAAGTTGTAGTGGCTGAGCGATTGTAGTGAGATACAGGTCAACAAGCAAGTTCTACTCCCCATCACCATAGGAAAGTATGAAGATCAAGTTTTATGTGACATTGTGCAGATGGATGCGTGCCATGTCTTACTTGGACTACAATGGCAATTCAATATGAATACCACCCATAATGGTAGAACCAACAAGTACTCCTTTGTGCTCCATGGTAAAACAATTTCTCTTGTACCCCTATCACCCAATAAAGTTCTTGAGGATCAAATCAAGTTACAAAAAAAGAGGGAAGCCGAGAAAAAAATGAGTGAGAGTACGAGTAAAAAAAAAGATGAGTGAAAAGAAAGATTCGAGAGAAAAGAAAGGAAAGGAGAAGAAAGAGAGTTTGATGGCCCTAAAAAGTTAATGAAAAGAGGTCATGATTTCACGAAAAGCCTTCATTGTACTTCGGTAAAAGGAGGTTTTTATAAACTCTAACCCCCTTGTCGGATCACTTTTCGAGCACTATAAAATTTGTTTTGCAAGATAACAAGGACATGTTCCCGGAGGAGATACCACATGGCTTGCTACCGATTCGAGGGATCGAACATCATATTGATCTCGTGCCCGAACAAGCGGTGTATAGGAGTAATCTAGAAGAAACAAAGGAGATGCAGAGGTAAGTAGATGAGTTGATGACCAAGGGACATGTCCGGGAGAGACTAAGCCCATGTGTTGTGCCAACTTTGTTGGTACCCAAGAATGATAGGACGTGAAGGATGTGCACCAACTGTCGCGCCATCAATAATATCAGGTAAAGTATTGTCATCCCATACCTTGTTTAGATGACATGATAGATGAACTCCACGGTGCTTGCTTGTTTTCCAAAATTGATTTAAAGAGTGGGTATCATCAGATTCGGATGAAGGAAGGCGACGAGTGGAAGGTTGTTTTCAAGACCAAGTATGATCTGTATGAATGGCTAGTCATGCCATTCAGGTTTTCTAACACCCCTAGTACTTTATGAGGTTGATGGATCATGTTCTTGGTACTTTTCGTGGTAGATTTTGTTGGGTGCTTATCTTACGCGAAGAAGACGGAAAAATCATCTCATAAACTCGAGCGTCTCTTATTTAGTCATTAATCGACATTTTAAGTTATTGGGCTCCAGTGAAACTCGAGCCCAATTCGCTAAATAGGCATTTGCGCTCAATCTCAATGAGCCCAATTGCAATAAATTGCAATTAGATTGAGTTCGGGTCCTACCAAAACCCGATTTGCTCTCGTCTGTGAAACCCATCAATTATGTCCCACATAATTAATTCTTAATATTTTAGTTCGCCAAATGGAGCGACCCAATAGGATCCATATCAAAATTTGTAATAAATTAATCACATTAATTTATAAATCATAAGCGGCATATAGCAATGCATTATGATCCAATCTAATACCGACAAATTGTGATCCTTTAATCTCATTTAGCATTAATTCACTAGTTACTTAATATCCAATAATTAATGTCAAGCGTATGAGTGTGTCATCCTTGATCATTAATTACTTTCTTGATCTTCAGTACATAATTGTTAAGTAACTATCTTATAATCACAAATGCATGCATAACAATTATTACTTCATCAAGGGGTCCAGGGATATTAATAATTTCATCCGAGATAAGATGGACAAAAGTATCATCTTGATAATTCATAACTTTCGGCATGAATAGTACATATTCAAAAAAACATACCTTTACAACCCCTCAGTTAAAAGGAGCGTTTGATAACCTCACGTAATACACATTCATCATCCAGAATTATGAATATCTCAGATAACTGAATTAATACTATGTGACTTTGCTGATGACACAGCCACAATCCATACAACAAGTCAATATGGGTCAAGTCCAATACTCATGTACCCCATGCATTCATATTTCATGTAATTAAATAGATATCACGTAATAATGAAACATGATCATACACTAATCCACATACTAGTCCATATAGTCATATAGTTGTTCCTTTACTAATGACTTAAGACTAGAGACTAATTTAGAGTTTTGATTAATTCATTGAGTTTGACAAGTCGAGTCCTCAACTCAAATGATCCATAATATATACAACACTCAAGGAACAAAATAATGTACATTATTCAGTATAAATGAAACTAACAAGTGTACCATCAACTAATTGGTGCTCTAGGTCACTAACCAACACTAAGTGTTAGAGTTGAGCTGGATAGGCACATTATGAGAAAAGGACTTCCAGACTGCGTTAAAAATGGCCAGTTATCTGAATCTTACTGTAAGCCCGATGGGACTAGGTTCTGTCCAGATTTGGAAGAAGAACCATTGGATCTTATTAATCTTCTGACTAACGATAAAATCTGGCTAATGAACTGGTTAACTGATGTCTCACCTTGGTCGGTTGAGAAACTCATGACCTCACGGCTCAGTTGGGTTAAGGTCTTTGGATTGCCTACACATACCTGGAGCGTAAAATTTTTGAAGGCAATTGGATCTAGTATTGGGAATCTAGTTAAAATTGATGAGGCGACTACATGCAGAACATACCTGGAGGTTGCTCAGATGTTGGTTGAAGTCTCAAACGATGCCAACTTGAATCAGACATTAGTAGTGGAAGTTGACAAGAAGAGCTATAAACTGCATATTGTAGAACTGAGTGAAGGCTGAGGATGATTCCGATATCCAAACCTTGGATAGTAGATCAAAGGGCACAAAGTTTTGCTCTTGTTCTATTCCTAGCTTACTTTGACTAAAGACCTAGTGGACTGGACAGTCATGACAAAATAGATGGTAGACATGTGAACCTAGACTCACTATTGGAAAATAGGTGGATTCCTACCAAACTAGACTGGTGGCCTTCAAGGAAACCTCCACATGAGGACTCTAATGAAGTGGTGTTGGAAACTCAGGAACAGAAGCATATGTCTGATGGAGTCCTAGTCGGAACAGTGCCTAATGAAACTACTGGCAACATGGAACAGTGCTTTGCTGGCCATGATACTCCAGACCCTGCACTGAATCTGACACAGGTTTCTGAGATATGTAATCATGCTGCTGGTAAAGTCAAGCTATACTCTATGGTGAAGGTATCAAAAGACGTAATGGACCCCTTGGTGGGGGCATCAATGGAAAATGCTTCACCAAAAGCACACGCGAGGCCTGATGACTACACTGAGAATGTTCTGTCACATGTTGAGTTCCGACTCTGCCATAACCCACCTAAAGTGAAGTTACAAACCAACACTAGAGGAGGAGGCCCAAAGACGAGGAGCCAAACGAGGAAGACCATTTATCATAACCGTGCTAATAACCTAGCTACATTAGAGGACTTGATAGGTCAACTTTCATCACAAGTGAACTCAATGACACCTTTTGAGCCACCTACCCAAACTTCTCCTCACCGAGCAACCACCAGTAATCATCTACAGAATGAAGCTAACTCCACTATGGAAATAGGTAGACAACTTGGTATATCATATGAATCATGTGCTACTGAAACAAGAAAGACTCTTATATTAGGTAAATGGGGATGGAAGTTGCGTATGGAAACTGAAGAACAATTGAGAGATATTGTGACAACTAAGTACATGTCAGGTGAAACAATGTTGAGAGATTGGGATAGCTTGCCAGTTTCAGCAAGAGCATCGAAATGGTGGAAGAATATATGGGAGTTGATCTGTTCATCACGTTGGTTCAATTCCAGATTGATTCGTCAAAAAATAATCCATAAACCTTTAACTGTTTTGGGAATCGAAATGGTGTGACAAGGGCTCATTTTCTTCAACAAGAAGGAGACTGTATTTGGCGTTTGATTTTTTTTTAGGAATAAAAAATTTATGCACAAAACCAAGTTAAATTACCTAAAAACACTCACTTTACCGCAAGCATACGGATGTGGTTGTGTAAGTGAAAATAGGGTCGAATCCCACAAGGAGTGTTTGGTGTTAAGAGTTGATTCAAGTGTGACTAC
>JAOWBN010008755.1:0-11071 GCA_028565015.1 Pinguicula moranensis | reverse complement strand
TCCGTATGAAATATGGACGGGAAGGGTTCCTAACTTGTCTTATCTCAAGATTTGGGGCTGCGAGGCATTTGTTAGGCGTTTGATGCCTGACAAACTTGGTCCTAGATCTGACAAATGATTCTTCGTAGGATATCCGAGGGAAACCAAGGGTTACTACTTTTATCAACGGTCGGATAACAAAGTGTTTGTTGCCCGATTTGGTGTTTTCTTGGAAGAGAATTTTCTTTCCAATGAAAGTAGTGGGAGCAAGGACAAGGAGAGTAATCCGAGAATCTGAGAGGTACTTAGGATTACATGAGATATTACTTACAAGTGATGTCGATCCCATGACTTATAATGAAGCATTGTCATGAGATGATTCTGAGGAATGGCTTAAAACCATGAAATCTGAATTGCAATCCATGGAAGACAATCATGTCTGGGACTTGGTTGACTTGCCTGATGGTGTAAAACCTGTCAAAAATAGATGGGTCTTCAAGAGGAAGACCGATATGGATGGCAATCTAATTGTATACAAGGTCCATCTGGTTGCTAAGGGGTTTACTCAAATTGAAGGAATCGATTATGAGGAGACATTTGTACCAGTGGATAAGTTTCAGTCTATTCGGATCCTTTTAGCTATTGCTGCATTTCACGATTATGAAATATGGCCAATGGATGTCAAAACCGCCTTCTTGAATGGGGTTCTCGAAGAGGATGTGTATATGGCACAACCTGAGGGTTTTGTCGATCCTAAACAGGTTGAAAAGGTATGCAAGCTTAATAGGTCCATTTATGGACTAAAGTAAGCATCTTTGACTTGGAACATGAGATTTGATGATGAGGTCAAAAATATGGGATTCATAAGAAACCCAAAAGAACCTTGTGTATACAAGCAATTGAGTGGGAGCTCAATAGTATTTTTGGTGTTATAATATGTCGATGATATACTGTTGATTGGGAATGATATTCCTATGCTTGAACATATCAAGGTCTCATTGAGTACTGCATTCTCAATGAAAGACTTGGGCGAGGCTACCTATATTTTAGGTATCCGGATCTAACGAGATAGATCAAAGAGACTCATAGGTTTTAGTCAAAGCACATAAATAGGAAAAGTGTTGGAGAGATTCAAGTGAGAGACTGTTAGTTAGTGACCTAGAGCACCAATCGGTGCGCCTGTTAGTTTCATGTATACTGAATGATGAAAATCATTTCGTTCCTTAAGTTTTGTGTGTATATATATATATATATTATGGATCATTTGGGTTGATGACTTGAATTGTGAAACTCCATAATTCAATCAAAACTCTAAATTAGTCCATAGTCTTAAAGTCATTAGTAAGGGAACAACTAGATGACTATAACGACTAGCATGTGGATTAATGCATGATCAAGTTTCATAGATCATCGATATGAGGTATCTGTTTAATCACATGAAATATGAGTGTACGGGGTACATGAATATTGGACCCGACCTATATTGACTTGCTGGATGGATTGTGTTTGTGTCATCAGCAAAGTCATATAGTATTAATTCAGTTGTCTGAGATTTTCATAATTCTGGGTGATGAATGTTTATTACGTGGGGTTATCAAACCCTCTTTTGACTGAGGGGTTATAAAGTTAAGTTTTCCGAATATGCACGATTCATGCTGGAAGTTATGGAATATCAAGATGATACTTTTGTCCATCTCATATTGGATGAGATTATTAATATCCTTGATCCCTTGATGCAGTAATAACTGTTATGCATGCATTTGTGATTATGGGAAAGTCACATGTTAACAATTATATACTAAATGTCAAGAAAGTAATTAATGGTCAAGGATGACACATTCCTATGCTTGACATTAATTATTGGATATTAAGTGACAAACGAATTAATACTAAATGGGATTAAAAGATCACGATGTATCTATATTAGATAAAATCATCATGCATTGCTAGATGCCTCTTATGATTTATAAATTAATGAGTTTAATTTATTATCAATTTAGATATAGATCCTATTAGGTCGCTCTATCTGGCAAATTGAAAAATTAATAATTAATTATGTGGGACATAATTAGCGAATTTCACGGACGAGAGCTAATTGGATTTCGGTGGGACTTGAACTCAATTAAATTGCAATTTAATGCAATTGAGTTTAAAGGGATTAAACCCAAGTAGTTATTTTGCAATTTATTCGAGCCCTAAACCACAATTGGGCTTTGAGCCCAAGTGAGATAAATTGATTTTATCTACTTCATTCGGTCGAATAAGATACTCGAGAAGTTTTCCGTCTGCGTCTTCATCTCTCTCATTGCGAAAACTCGACCGAGAAGAAGAACTCGTCACCGTGACATCCAACGCCTAGAACTTTGCTGGAAATTGGGTCTAGCAGCCCCTTCAGATCACTGGGGAGTGCTCGTGGTAGAGGTTCTCTATTTGGGAACTTTGTTGTTCAATTTTTTTACTCGAATTCGTACGGGCATCTCGGATTTCCGACCAAATTGAGGTAAGTTTGGCTTACTCTTTGTGTAGAACATGAATTAAACGCATCTTTGGGTTCGATTTTGTGTTTTGTTTGATTGTGAACACAATCAAAAATTTTAGAAATCGACTCTTGTATCCAACAGTTATGTTTGCTGAAAATCGAACAATTGCGATGAACTGATTGCTGAGATGCTTTGTGAACTACTATGAAACTACGGGAGCCATATACCCTAAGCTATATTGGAGGGATGGTATATGGAGGTTAGTACAGATATAAAGATCACTCCAAAAGATTCAAGCTATAGAAGTTCTCCTAATGGATTTGGCTGCTTAGGTCCTATAAATATTTTGTATTTCCTTTCTTCATTTTGTACAGACTTTATTATTAATAATAGAATTTAGTTTATCAAAAAAAAATTAATAAGAAAGAGTTTATTTTGGATAACTTTTAATACATAGTTAGAAATAGAAAATTTTACACTAAGCCAAGATCTATATATCATAGTGTGACTTACGTTTAAGAGTTAGACTTAGTAAAGTCGCATTTGAATCTAGGACTTAGGCTTTGGATTATTCTTATAAGATTTAAAGTTTGTATGAATTTAAACTATGGGAAATGGGAGAATTAAAAGAGTGTTAAATCTCTAAAATGATGCATTTTAGAATAATGAGTGGGAGTGGGCCTTAAGGAAAATTGGCACATGATCTTTACTATTGGTTAACACTGTGAGCCCGGATGAGCGCCTAAAGTCTCTAACTGTGGTGGCCTACAAATAGATGATGTTTATCTCTTAGGACAATACCAAGGTTGATTTCCATTTAGAATAGGAGCCAGAGATGGATCTTTGATTTGACCGACCCTTCGACGACACTTTCAAGAGGTAGACTTTGGATCTGAAATAGTAGATTACATTCACGGGGTCTACGTTAAATTGTTACTCAATCTTGACCAAAATTGCGATGATTGATGTATGTAGAAAGCATGAGCATATTTTAGATGCATGTGTTGATTTGATACTCGAATCAATCCAAAATTGTCTCTGTTTGATTAGTGGACCATTTGACTGACCCCAACGGCATACTTGGTTCATGGTTAAAGTCATTTGTTCGTTGCTCATTTTAGATTGCACTTATGCATTATATCTTCATGAGCACAAAATTGTCTCTGTTTATTTGTGTTTGATGTTTGAGTTTAAGGCTTATGCATTTTGGATATTTTCATTCAAATTCAGTAACATGTGAAACTTAATTCTCTCAAAGTTATCTATGGACAAATTAATTGGGGATCACTGTTTTGCCTAAAATAGTAACATCAACCTAGCCTTAGTTTGTGATGGTCACAGATTTTTGTTGATTGAACTATTCAGAACTATTGGCCCTAACACACAAGAGGCAAAGATTATGGGAGATGACAAAGAGACATATTTTTGCGCCTGTGTTTGGGTCAAATTAATGTGAATCGAATCCATAAACTAATAAAGAATTGAATTTTAAGGATCTAATTGTTGGATCAATGTCAGCACGTGAGTATGGTAGAGCTTTAGCATGTGAGTATGGTACAGAAACGATTTTTGGGAACGGTAATGGAAATTATCATTCCGTACCAAAAAGAAATGGTAATGATAATTTATTACTATTACCACATCAAAAAAATCAAAAAAATATACTTTTTGGTACAATAACGATATTTTAGAAATTACTGGTAATTTCTAATTTTTTGTCATACTTTTTTATTGATTTTTTATTTTCGGTACGATAAACATATCTATACAATTTTTTGACTAGTTTAAGGATCATTAAACATCATTAAAAATGATATTATTTTGGTTAAAAAATGATAATATAATACTGTTATTTTGATAATAATTAATCAAAAAAATAAGTTCAAATCAATGTGTAGTTCTTGACCCCCTCAATTATGTTCTTCAGATTTGCTTCCATCTCTGCATAGTACATATATATTTGAAGAGGGTTAAAGGGCAAACAATTAAGTAAGATGTAAATAGATTTAAAATAAAACAGATATAACTTGTGTCAATTGTATACGTCTCCAACTCCTCTGTCCCATCACAGTGGTAGAGTATCTTTGTATTTACTTTCAGCCAATTTTGACAACAAATTACCCCTCAACCGTCTTTGGTATCAATAAACTTGTTACTTAAAACCTGGTCTCCTTTGCTGATAACCGATTTTGAAGGCACATTTGTGATAAGAATGACAAGAATATCGTGTGCGATTCTAGGGGTGGATATCAATAATTGGTGATGGTGGAAGTAATTTAGGCCATCGACTTCTACTCGGTGGCAATGGTGGATATGGTGTTAAAATCCACCACCACCACCAACACAATTTTTTTCTTAAAAAAATTATGTCAAATTTTTTTATTATTTTTTTAAAAAATAATTTTTTTTATTGTCAATACGCCACCACTGACAATTATCGGTGGCGGTGTAATTTTCTCCCACCACCTCGATGTAGGTAGCGGTGACAAATAGTAGTAATCCGCTACTAACACCATCGATATCCACCCTTCCACGATTCTAACAAGTACGGGATATTAGTTTCGGGTCATCCTCAGTAAGTTCTTCCCAATATTTATTAAATTTGACCTGCATTCTCCTTGCCATCACTGTGAATCTCTCATCATCGCTTAGCATAAAATTGTTTAACTACATCTTTATATTGGCCAACTCCTTGAAAAAGATTGTGTTATACATGTTTGGAGACAGAAAGTCAAAGTCGCTTCATAAAATACTTTCAAGAAATTGATGAATTTCTTGATACGACCCCAGTCGTAATTTGTAGGGACCCCATTGTCATATTTAATCCACCTCTAACCTCCAACAAATACCGAATCATGTATGGGGTCTCAACACTCAACACTGAGCTAGAGTGTGATCACAGAGTACTGAAATTGCATCTATTACCAACCAGCAGTAGGAGAAAAGATAAAGAGTACACCAACAGATGAAACTGCACAGAGTAAATGTTTATGTTATTCTATGACAAATTTGATATTACTCTCTCTGTTGACTTCATACAGGTTAAATGAAGGCACAAGATCTACATAGATGTAGCAGAACATCCATCATCGATTCACAGTGGCCAGATATGTCACAAAATATGCAGTAAAGATGAAAACCAGTGACAGGAGACAGAAGATCATCTCAATCTATAGTATTTTTTCTTGACACGATTAAATCTATACTGTCACTTTCTGGTGGTAGCTTATTTGGTCTCATGTCAATGTGGTACAGGTGAGGATGGGAGGTACTCATGCTCCAAGAAGACAACCAATCTCACTTCTTTCCTACCCTCTCCCTGAGCAGCCTAATGCTCTCGGGGAATGTCCTTTCGATCCATACTTAATTTTATTTTGGTCTCTCAAGGACAATTATTTTTCCAAAAGCCATGACTATTGGTGCTACACGCTAGAATGACTCAAGCAGGTTAACATGATGGCGTACAAAATTCAGACAAGTAACCCACACACCTGATGAACTGGAGCAGATTGAGGGGACCATTGTTCCAATGGATACAAAAGTTTGGTGTACACAACTCTTGTTCTGGATTAAGGTAATGAGAGCCTCAAGAAAAAGGAAGGTTGTTGAATTGAACTCACAAGCAGCTGCTTTCCTCAATTAAGAGCCGAGATGACAGCAAGTTCAGGTTGATGAAAGCTTTATACACATTGCCAAGCGGATGTACTCTAGTATAAGTGAACCTGACGGATGACCAGAGTTTTATACACACTGCGGTCACAAGATTAAGGAACAGAGAGGACAGCAACGGATAGGGCAAGAAGACTACAAACAAAGAAGGCGATGAGAATAGAAGGTGAGAGAGGTTGTATGGGTGTCCAGTAAGTGAATCATTATATCAGTGCCAAACCGGATATATTTTCTATACATTACAGGGATAGCTCACCAAGTTGGAACGAGCTATGTGCTGATATCCATATAAAAGAATATCGATAAGTTGATAGTCATGACTTCCAAACATGATGAATAACGGTGGATGGTTATGAACTGAATGCAGAGATGTCTGTGCATTCATGACGTTAGGGGAGCCATACACTTTACCCTTAGCTACAATAGAAAGTATGATGGAAAGGCATGACATATATATATATATATATATATTCACGAGCCAGGAATCATATACCGATTTCATCATCATAGTCTCATTGCCCACATGATGCCATGTCTTCTCTTCGGACTGTAAATATTGTTTTAGGTCTCTTTTTTGTTCTTTCTTGTAAATACACTTTATCTCATTTATAAAATTTTGGCTTATCAAAAAAAAAAGTAACCATTTGAATCTAAGCCTTTACATTATACACATTTCTTGAATGCATCTTCCTATTGAGGGGAATATTTGACATACTTCATCATCTATCTCATCTTTTGCACGAAGTGATCAATCTCCTTCAGTTCATCCTGCACAATCAAGTTCGAGATGTGTGAAGCACATCTCATATGTAAGTTTGGTGGTATCCAATCACTCCACCCACTGTACTCCTAAACTTCTTCAACAGTCGTTGCCTCAAATGATCCAAGCATGTATAATTGTTCGATGCATTTTCGATAGTGATGGTAAGGATCTTTGAAAGTCCTCAGTCGAGTATTACCTTTTCCAATTCCTTTGAAAGTGATTTACCTTTGTGATCGGTAATCTTTCTAAAACCAAGCAGTCTTTTGTTCAGTTGTCAATGTGCGTTGATGAAATGTGTTGTTACACACATGTAAGTGATGTTTTGCACAGATGTTCACATGTCCGTGGTCAAACAAACCCTAGGACACAACTCCAACAACTTGGTCTTCAACCGATTCAACTCAGATAGGTAGATCCCCATGCAATCTCGAGCAACGATCTACCAAGAAATCATCTTGAACCAATGCTTAAGCAAATTGATCAACTTAATGAAGCTTGACCTCTCCACAAACCTAAAGGGTAGTTTATCCTCGATGATGCACTATGTTATCGCCCCTTCTAACTTTTTTCTCATCGTACGTATCCAATTTCATAACTCATTTTTCTTTCCCCACGGCAGAGAATGCATCATAGGCCAGCTTCGTCTGTAAGGAGTCGAGTATTGTTTGCTCTCTTAGTAACTTTTGACATCTCTTCATGTGTGTCCACATTCCCAATGTACTATGCCCTTTAGACAAGCATGGAACAATTTTTTTACAGTATTTGCACTGTGTCTTTTCTCCACCGCACCTTCAGGTGCGGGAATCAAGTCAAAGTAAAGAGTTCCTACACCTTGGAACGGACATTCTTTTCTTCGTGGCTCGAGAATCTGCTTGATCAAATTCTTCTTGCATTTCATCAATTGTAGCTGACTCTGTTAAGGATATTATGTCTCCTCAATGACGTTTCACATGAACTAAACCATAATGGAACCAAAGAAGATAATGAGCGGAGTTTTCAAGCTATTAGTAATTAAAAGATATGGGATTTTCTTGTCCAAGGAAGATAATGAGGAGAGTTATCAAGCTATCATAGTTACCCCACACATAAAAAGTAGGCATTTGGCAAACTAAGAAAACACCAAGTATCTGATCTGCCAAAAGCCCATGAACTCATTCTTAAAACTGAATAAGCAAGCTGTGAGGTAACCCCACTGAGGTAAAATCATAGACAAAGCGAAACATAATAATTGATTTATAGGAGAAGTTGGCATCTCAAAGTGAATAACTAAAAACAGGAATGTTTCTCTTAGCCAAAAATCAGGAATTCTATTAGACAAAAATCAGGAATGCTTCTATTAGACAAAAATCAAGAATGCTTCAAGTTTCGATCATAACAAAGAATTTCCACAGAATCAGGAATGATTCTCTTAGGTTTCGATCGTAGACAAAAATCAAAATGGATTGAAATTTCAGAGCTCCACAAAATCAGAGAGGCTTCTGCATCATGTTTCTTATCTCTATAAACATTCAGAATTCTAGAAAAAGAACAGAGACTCAAGAACCCCACAAAAATTCAGAACTCCAAAAAATCTATTTTTGTTCAAGAACTCCACAGAATCTATTTTTGTTCAAGAACTCCACAGAATCCATTTTTGTTCAAGGACTCTACGAAATCTAATTGTGTTTAAGAACTTCACAGGAAAGTTAATTTTGTTCAATAACTCCACAGAAGCTAATTTTTGTTCACGAACTCAAAAAAAAAAATCATAACTCCACCAAATCAGAGGCTAATTCCGGCGGCATCATGCTTCACCCCTTGGCGACCGGAGACGGCGATAGTGACAGCAATGGGCGACGGAGGCGGCGCTGGCGATTTGTAAAATTGCTAGCGTGAGGATGGACTTGGAGTTTGGAGACGGGAGTGATGGGCTAAATTGTTTTTCTTTTGGGTTTGGAGCCACGGCGACGGAATGCGAGGCGACGAGGGCTTCATGAGACGACGGACGAGACCCGAGACGACGTGGACGGGACGGCGGACCTGGCTGGAGCTGAGAGACAATTGGTTAGACAGGCGAGGTGTAGAGTCGAGGAGAGGAGACTGGACTGGAGTGCGGTCACTGGTCTATGTAGTCACTGCATCTTGGAAAATACCCCCAACCAATGAATTTTTGTTCAATCCTATATGTCATGCTTAACGTACGGCAATTTTGTATACTTTATAGAAATTATTTCAATAAAATGGTTTAAATATCTTCTAGATTTATCACTAGGGTCTCATCAAGTTCCACCTTCGTGGAACTTGACACTTATCTAACGACTACCTTTGAGATTGCTCAAACAGATGAAGATTACAGCTCCTACTGGGATTTTGATATTCTTTCTTGGTGGAGGGGCAAAACTAAGGATTTTCCTGTATTATCGATGATTGCGAGAGAAATTCTAGCATGCCTAATTTCTACAGTGGCCGTAGAGCAAGCATTTAGTGCATCCGGGTACCTTTTAGACGACCGACGGACAAACCTTCATTCACTCAACCTAGAGTATCAAACATGCATCCAGGGTTGGTTAGCTGCTGCACGTAGAGCACAAGAATACGACCAAATGGATGAAGAAGATCAATTCGATACCTGGGAATCTAATATGGCATCAGCGAGCAGCACGATCCCAGTATTAGATGAGGACGAGAACTACAACTAAACACTTGCCCAATAGGTAAGAAATGTAATAGAACTACGTAAGTTTTGATTCATTTATGTATAAAAACATAAATAATACGTAGGCAACTTAATTATAAATATTAATAACATTTATAATTAAGCTCAAACATATTACATTATTTTATTTTTTTAAACCCTAAATCATAACCCCTAAAAAATTTATATAAACTATAATTTTTGTATACCCTACTTTTTATAAATTTATATATTTTATATATTTATATAAATCATAGTTTATATATAATTTATTAAACGTATATAATTATTAACCCTGAACTCAAATATGTTCTGTTATAGCAACATCTCGCCGATTTTCTCTCCGTACAGCTCCCTCGACATGAACAGTTAGGTTGATCCTTCGCCGTCTTCGTCTCTGCCGTTCCTCTTCCCATCTCGCTTAGTCGCCGGTCAGGTAGTTCACCCAGACTCCCCTCTTCCCGAGGACGCTTTTCGCGTCCGGGAAGGCCTGTCCTACAGCTGGGGAGCTATCCCTGTCTACAGTGAACCCTCCTCAGTAACTCCACCATGAAGTCTCCCCTTCACAGTAGCTTCTTCTACGTCTACCCCCTTGCGTCAACTCACCTGAACTCGTTCTTTCCTGATCCCTTTCCTTGGGAACGTCTTCTGAACCCAGGGAGTATACTCTTCTCGGCTTCTTGATTTGTGGTCAGCGGACTCCCTCCGCTGTTTCTCTCCTATAGTCATCTGTAGCTACTAGGATGTCAGGTTGGTCTGTTCCGGCTCGACAAGTGGGGCTTATGAGGCGGGCTGCCATCAAGGCTGGTAAAGCCCCTATGGTCGACCCGTCGCAGCTTTACTCGAGACCTCTCCCGATGGTCTCTCTGTATCTTCCTCTCGATAGGCTAGGTCAGGGACTTCCCTCATCTGTACCTGTTACTCTGTAGGAGTTTGGGGTTCGTAGATTCTTCTTAACTAATTTCCCTTAGGCCTGCGATGTCGATCGACTGCGCAACGCCTTGAAGCATCAAGGCACTATCCTGAGCTTAACCATTGCTAGGAAACTCAGTGTCCAAGGGCTCTAGTTTGGCTTTGTCGAATTCGACAAAGTGGAGGATGTAGATCTCACGATCTTCAAGCTCAACAACACCTGGCTTGGATCCTTTCGTCTATAGGCTAACCTAGCTAGATATCCCAAGCGTTCTGGTCCCAAATCCGCGAAGAATAATAGCCTTCCTTTACCGTCTAAACCATTACCTCCAAACCCGGTGGTAACTGCTTCTTCTTTGGGGAAGGGATTTAAAAACTACGAGGTTCTTTCATTAAGCTCCTCAGGTGAAGGGTCCACATGGCTACAACGCAGTTATGTGGCTTCCCTTCGCGAGTCGTGTAGTTGCAGTGATCTGCAAAGAGGGTTGAGAGCTGCTAGATACCTGAGTGTGGTGGCAAGTCAGATGGGTCAAGATCTTGTCTTTCTGTGGGAAGAGGTTCCTTTGGACCTCCATAACTTGCTAGGTAATGATA
>JAOWBN010008744.1:0-11072 GCA_028565015.1 Pinguicula moranensis | reverse complement strand
ACATTATTGTAATTATATCAAACTTAAAAATAATTTACAAGACAAGATTACACTTACGACTTATTTTGTAAATGTATCCTAGTCATGATCAGGAGAAATTTGTTAAATTAATTATTTTTAAAATAAATTTAAATAATTATTTTTAAAGTAATTGTGCAAAACCCTCCTTAAAATAAGGACTAAATTAATATCAGCACCAAATTAGTATCATTTCACCGCTTTTCTTGCACTTTGGCTTGCACTATATCATTTTCGCACTGTATCATTTCTCCTTTCAGTAAGCTTGGGATGGGAGATTTGTGATATCTACTTCATGATTAATTGATTCCAAAGGCCCACATGCGGCCCACCTTAATTCCCTCCTTGTTTAAAAGTACTTTTGAGCAGCGGAGTCTTTTATTCCACTAGATCACAATCTTAAAGAATACATCAATCATTTCAAATCTTAAGAAACAATCCTCTTTCAAATGAAGCAAATAGGTCCATACCAAAGGGCAGAGTAGCCTGGCTTGCCCCCTCCTCAAGTAAGGCAATGTTTGCAACTGCTTTTGTAAATTGCTTTTGGTGGTTCAACCGTAGTTTTTATTTTTTGAGTGTTTGTAAAATTTGATTCTGCTTTTACTTCAGCATTGAGAAAGCTAATTAAACCCATAATCTAGAAGCAGGTAAATATGTGCTTCTGTGGTGGGAAAGCATATGGTGATATTTTTGTAAATAAGTAAAATACATATTTAAAATATTTTTATCCTAATAAAGATTCCCATAATCTAAAACTATAATTCATAAATATTTCTTGAAGGGTATAATTGAATTTTTCTTTCATAAATATAAGAAAATTTCGTTACAATTAAAAATATTTGCAAACACTATTATTGTAATTTTTTATGTAGTACGGCAATTTTTGCAAACACACAACGTTTTTCTACAAATCACTTTTTTTGGATTATCTCAATTGAAAAATATTTTGCAAAAGTATAACTATTTGCAAACACACACTAAGATATTCGGGAAAAGACTAACCTTGTTGCCGAATGAAAGTCGTTTTCATCCTCGCTGATCTTTCCATCCACCGGTCATGAGCAAGACAGCTGACTGAAAGATAATGTCAATACCTAAATGGAGTGTGTGTTTTCCTCAAAAATTTGTAGGAGTTTCTTACTTCTTTACTTCATATACCTTACCTTTTGCAAGCACAAACTTAGCCTTTGGAGTTTCGATCTTTCGATTTCATTTTTTTTAGATTATTCAGGAATACCATTTAATGCTAAAATTAGGCATTCAATGAATTTCTTTAGGAATACCCTAAAGCCATCCACCCACGAAAAATACATTGCCCCTCAAATTTTATTTTTTTTCACTCCTAAAAACTTTTACTAAGCACCCCAAAAATATTTTAGCCCTCAATCCACCTTTCGTATATAGTATATACTATCAAGAATATACGAAAGCTACAACACATAAGGCTCACCCGTGGACTCAACTGTAAACCTTATGGACTGTTCCACCGCTGCTCCTGTTCCATTGCTCCTCATGGTGAAGTTGTGATCATTTTGCCCAATTTGAACGAACACGATGAGATCTCCAATGCAAGAATCGTTGGCATATCCCATGGTGAAGTTTAGGGTGAATGTTAATTTCCTGTCGTTGCCGAGGTTTTGGGACACTTGGATCCCGGATGGATCCCCGAAGATGGGGATGAGCTCGATGGCGGCTTTCCCTTGAGGGACTTTGTAGTGGTCAGAGTCTATGTATTGTACAGTTCCCAGTATGGGCCATGCTCGTAGAGGGGAATTGTTAATTTTGTCGTCGATATCTTGTTGTTTATCATCATCATCTTGTAGTATGACTCCACCAGAAGAGTTGATAAATGGAGGGCCAAACTCAAAATCTGAATTTGCTGAACTGTTGCCAGCAAAAGGCCAATGTGTTAAAAGACACTGTCTGTAACAACTTCTTTATGGAGTACTTTGTCTGCCTCTGCCACATTGTTGATACCAGACCACATAAAGACCAGTTTGATGAAAGAGCATTGCGTGGAGTTTTTGTTGGTTATCCTTCTTATCAAAAGGGCTACAAGATCTACTTATTAGATACCAAGAAAATTGTTGTATCAAGAGATGAGAGGTTCTATGAAAACAGATTTCCTAGCAGTTCTGATCTGCATGCTGAGGAAGTTTTGCCGACGCATAATTCTTGGTTACATGATGATTTTGTAGAGGATACTGGTCCCATACCTACTACTTCATTTACTGAGCACAATACAAATTAACATGAAACTATCTCACCACAAAATACTGATGCTCCGGAAAATTTCTTTGTTGATGAAGGCCTGCAATCATCTATAAGTCCTGCTGGTGTTGACACTCAAAATGTCCCCGTTAGGCAAAGTTCTAGGACATCTCATCTGCCTTTGATGATTTTTATGTCTTCACTACTCAAGCAAATGCTGATGAATCTCAATCACATACTCCTTCATATTCAACCTGCTTATTTTCAGGTTCTTACTGTAAGTTTACTGCTAATCTGTCCGTGGTCACTGAGCCAAAGAATTACACCCATGCTCAGAAAGATGTCAAGTGGATCTCAGCCATGAAGGATGAACTACTAGCTTTGGAGAACAACAGAACTTGGGAGTTGACTACTCTTCCAGAGGGCAAGAAGGCTATAAGCTCTAAATGGGTGTACCATGTTAAGTGTAAACCAGATGGAATCGTCGACCGATATAAAGCCCGGCTTGTAGCAAAGGGGTATAATCAGATTGCAAGGGAAGACTACACAAAAATCTTCAGCCCAGTGGCAAAGGCAGTGACAGTCCGGATCTTATTTGCCATTGCAGCGTGCAAGTGCTGGTCTGTCCAGCAGCTAGATGTCAATAACGCTTTCTTGCACGGCTCTTTGGATGAGGAAGTTTACATGTACCCTCCACCTGGTTATGATAAGGCAAAGAAGGGGCAAATTTGTCGCCTGCTGAAATCTCTTTACGGCCTCAAGCAGGCGTCTAGACAATGAAACAAGGAGCTCACATCCAAACTACAGGACTACGGTACAGAACTTTTAGATGTTGGAACTATTTGGTTGACAA
Organism: Pinguicula moranensis; assembly: GCA_028565015.1. Taxonomy (NCBI): domain Eukaryota; kingdom Viridiplantae; phylum Streptophyta; class Magnoliopsida; order Lamiales; family Lentibulariaceae; genus Pinguicula; species Pinguicula moranensis. The sequence continues at coordinate 7,990 of JAOWBN010008744.1, read as the reverse complement.
GGCCGGGTAGAGCACTCATAGGTTCGAATTGGTTTAGCAAATGAGGTTGATATTATAATGAAAATATGATAATGTGACTTATTTTTTAATAATGTTTCTGAAATAACTTATTTTTTTCACTAACATTATAATGTAGAAGGTGGGGGCCGGGCAGAGCACTCATAGGTTCGAATTGGTAATGTAACGTTAAATAGAGGCATAATATAAATTATAATTTTGTTTGAAACTTTCTATATAATGGCTAAATATAATTTATGCTAAATTGTTCATCGTTGGCGCATTAATCATCTCTGATTAAGTGGATAACTGGTCAAATTAATCATCTCCGATTTCCACCTTCTAAAGATAACTTTTTTTATATAATTAAAGTTTATTGAAAAATAAAAAGCCAATTGGCCAACTATATGGCAGGGAGCGCCCCTGCCTATGCCTGATTACAAAGTTGAAATCGGCCCATAAAGGGCCGAGCAATACCAAAATAATATCCGAAATGGGCCCTAAGGCTCGAACTGATATGCTCGTTCAGTTGACTGATAACTCAATTCCAAGATCATGCTCAGATTAGCAATGTAAGAATTTATAATGTACCTATAAAACTTACCTAAAAAAATAATAATAATAATGTACCTATAAAAAAGAACTTATAATGTAAAATTGCATTGATAAATTATAAAAAAAACAAAACATTTCCATAGGAAAATGAATAGATCATACAAAAATCTTATTAAGCACCACGACATCTAAAATAAACGTGTTTTCGAAAAGCGTCTATTTTATGCGTCTGCAAAGTGTGACACCATCTCCAATAGAAATATGAGCCAATTCAATACGCGAATCGACTGCTAAGAAAATATTCAAATCCTTGAGAAATTTCCGATAAAGCCCAGTCTTCCCAACCCACTCGGTGCCCATTTCTTCATCAGTCAATGCTACTGTCCCAGACCACAGGGTGTTGTCGTAGGCGATAATACCCCCAACTCGTACAAGCCTCAGCAACAACTCATGGTAGTTGATGTAGTTGTCTTTGTCAGCATCCACAAATGCAAAATCAATCGCACCTTCTTCTCCCTAATTAAATCATAGTATTATTATGTTAGAAATATTTCATATCCATAACTGAAATTTTGACTACGCTCCTGCACGTCAACACGTATTGGTCTAACCATCAAGACTGTATGTCTTGGATTTTTGGTAAGGTTTTATATTTTTATAATCTTTTTCTTTCAATTGTTTTGTGAATATAGTAATTTTAACTTTCCAAAAATTAAAATTATGAAAAATCTCTTACGTTTTCAAGTAACTCCTTGATAACTGTCATGGCATCTGAATTAATGAACTGAATTTTATGGGCCACGCCTGCCTTCTCAATAAATGGCAAACCTATCTCGTAAGCTTCACGATCTGGATCAATAGCGATCACCTATTATATGATATATAGACATTGTGTTAGAAAATAACAATATATTACTCTAATTAAACAAATAAAGTGGAATCAATATATTAATATATGATTAAGCTTTATTATAGTATGTAGCTCTTGAAAGCTTGTATTCCTGGCCACAAACCCTTTTGTATTTTCTTTTCATTTCTTTATAATAAAATCTTAATTACCCCCAAAACAAATCCAACTGACCGTCCTTTAAGTAAAAATCTAATTATAGTACACAAAAATAGAGGAATGATAGGGCGCACGACAACATCACGCAGGCAAAATTGTCATTTTGCCCCTGTTTTGTCTGTCGTGCGCCCTATATTGTCGTGCGCCATATCATTTCACCACAAAAATCTTTCTTTAGTGTCGGCACTAACTTATGTTTTCATAATTTATTTAAAAAATTTATCAAAAAAATAATAAATAAATAATTTTCTAATTACCTTTCCATCCTTTGGGAGTGCGAGAGCAGTGGCCAGAAGCGAGTATCCCGTGAAGACTCCAATTTCAATTGTTTTCTTTGCATTCATAAGTTTCAACAGCATGGCCAAGAACTGGGCTTCATCAGCAGGGACATTCATCACGCTCCTGAGGTTATTTTTTGTAGTTTAATTTATTTAATTTATTATAATGTTATAGATAATAAAAAAAAACTAGTAAAAAAAATAAAAATAAAAAAAAACTAGTAAATAAATATTAAAATTGATATTTTTCGACACTGGCGTTCCTCAGTTCCTTGAGTTGCTCATGCTCTCTTGGATAAGCACTTGTTTCCAGCACATACTGCAATTTATTTTTTAATAATTACCAATCGTATAGCATATAAAATATAATTAAAAGAACAAAACACATTACTTTAGCCAATGTATATATTCTCAGTTCTATAGGCAGCATCAAACATCTTAATTTAAAAGAGAAAATGTATATATTCTCAGTCCCTCATTCCCCAAAAAAGAAATTCAAAAAAAAAAAAATTGCAATAGTTTTTTTGAGTGTATATATAGGACACCGGCCGGCGGCTGCACGAATATGACCGCCGCCGCCTGATGGTACCATCCCATTCCTTCTTCTTTTTTTGATAGTTAATTGTGCCGCTGCCCCGAATGCAGGCAATTTGTATCATGCACCCTTGACGTTTGCGACCCTTGGCTCAGGTGGCCGAATTCCGGACGCACCCCCCTCGGTACATAACTCCCTATCCATGTATCTTTTGGGCCCATTGGGCCCTCCGACTAATCCCAGGATAACAGCGAATTCTCCCCACTGGGAGCTCGAACCCTCGACCTCTAGGCAAGCCCTGAGATCTAAGGTCGCACGCTTCGCCATTTAGGCTAGCATGCACCGTCGGTACCATCCATTCCAACCCTCGAACGCTGTCATAGGCTTAAAAACTCATAAAGACATTTCGTATCGGATCAGACATTGCCTCCAATTCACAAAAAAATATGTATATATATATATATAACACTGGAGAATAGATAAGAAATGTCTTCCTAATTTATGAATACTGAGCAAGGAGAAGTTAGGAACCTTAGTGAGGGCTTCACTTTGAAGAATGGTGCTTGGGAATTTCCCTTTCATCTTGGAGAAGAAAACTCGTAAAACTTGGGAGAGAAATATCTTCACTTAGGAGCGTTTGTATATCCCTTGACCTTGGTTGCAAACTATCTTCGCCACAGACCCTATTTATACAGTTTTTCCAGAAATGATTTAGCGCACTAATTTAGCACACTAAAAATATACTAATATTTGTCACGTCAGATCCGGTGGGTCCAAAAGTGTTAAACACAGAAAAATGATTGGTCAAACCAGTGGACCTACAGTATTAATGTATTTTTAGTGTGCTAAAATTAATGCGCTATATCACTTTTGCAGTTTTTCTGGCTACTGCAGGACAAATGAGAACTGATATAGCGCAAGAATTGTAGAGACAAGAGAACCCATGTACATAGATGGTTGGGATTGATATTTAATACGTAAAAATTAATATTAAATATCTGGATCACACCTTTATTCGCTATATCATTTGTCGGGACAAATATGTACCGCCTTACTTTTTCTTAGTTATTTAATCAGAGTCATTGGATCTCGGTTCATACCAGCTGGGAAATCGAATCATTCTTCTTCCCAAGAGAATCTTTTATTTTTGTGGCAGACCAAGAGAATCTTTTATTATTGTAAGATCCAATTTCCAAGCATTCACCTACCTCGACAAAATCCGAAACGAACGGCCACATAACATTGGCGAGTTCCAGGAGAAATGATATAGCGCACGAATTTGGGCGCGCGTGTTTAATACGTTGGGGTAAAATGATCATTTTGCTCTCATATTGAAAATCACACCAGTGTTTAACACGGGGATAAATAATTATTTTGCCCCAATTCATGCGTTCGTGCGATACTATTCATTTATGCTCTATATCATTTATAGTGACACTTTACCCCATCTTTTCTCTTTCCATACAACTTTTGACTTCATTAACTGATTAGAGTCTAAATTCCACAATATACTATTACACCAACCAACTATATTTGGTGTATTTCATTATTATACACAACCAACTAACCCATTCATTTGTTACTTACATCAAAGTGGAACTTTTTTTTTTATGAGGGGCAACTATCCCTATCCCAAGTAACCTTATTGTTAAAGTAACCTTATAGGGTAGTTTTTGGTCATCCCTCTTTCATAACTTTCTCATAGGAAAATGTCTTAAAGAGGGATGACCAAGAGAACCTTATAGGATAAAGTCGACTTAAAGTTACTATCCCTATCACAATTAGCTTTTCCACAGTGTTGTCTTCTCCAGGTCACTCCATGATGAATGAAAGAGCTGAGTCCAATCCTTTCTGAACCATGTACCACAAGTCACTACGTCATGTCCCAGTCCCAAGTACACTGCCTATCGTCTTGTCTCAGAACATCATCTGAGGTATATCAAACAATACAGTACAATTTAATTGGTTAATAACGGAATTTATGGAGAAGAGGTTAACGAGAAATGAAGGAGCATGTAAAACTTTGGACAAAGTCAAAGTGTTGGTACAATGCACTGTACCCTTGCCCACTACTAGCCGATCCGTGCCATTGGTTGTCTTAACACTCAACGGAGTTGCTAAGGGAGTATAGGAGCTGAATTCCTTAGCAGTACCCATCACGTGTCCAGAAGCTCTTGCGCAGGAAATGGAAGTTATACCCGTCCAGGCTTGGACTCTTGGAAGGGGAGCAACTCTATACAATGACTCTAATTGTTTCTTCTCCAAATTCTGATATAAGGAATTGGTTGTCTTCTGGAGAAATAGTAGCAGTTACTGGGATGTCAATTGAAGGGCGCTTCAAGTGGGAGGAGGAAAAATGTGTCCTGAAGTGTTGCCGGATACCTGCTTTAACTCCCTCAACTCTTTCTGTCCATACCCCGTCGAATAGGAGGCCACAGATAGTGTTTATCTTATAGTTACCTTTGAGTCTAGCATGGAAGAAGTTCTTATGGATTTATAAATCCACCGTAGATCCGATGCCTTCCATATCTATGACCTCACTGTCCAGGCCAACAGACAGCGACAAGGAGTGGGAATCCTCGAAGAGGTTTATTGCACTTTACAGCGCCTCTAGTGTGAGGTTGACCGACGGGAACCGAACCTGATGTCATGTTCCCGGGATATCGCCATCTACCAGAGACTGAGACAAGAAACCCAACTATACTAGCTCTTAGTCTTTATCAACAGTGAGTACGATAGCGTGAAGAGGGAGCTCCTCAAACTAGATCCAATACCTACCGTTGAAACGGCGTACGAGACACTATGTAGAGAAGCCACTCAGAGTCAAATCTTGAATCCAGGGACGCAAAATAGTAGCAGCAACCCACAGAGCGTAGACAATGGACTTTCCAGTCGGACCCACTTTTGTATGTGGTTTTGAGGCCGTTCAAAGATCTTTAGCAGTTGGGTATTCAACAAATCTATTCACCAATTTTCGGTCGATGTTATTCAGGATCCATGAACAAACACATAGATCGGCCTATTCCCGTGGGAATAATATTTATCTGTAGATGCTGGGCCGGTGGGTTTCCCTCCAAGTGACGCAGGCGGTCACGACCTTCAATGACGACCTTCATTAGGCGAGACCACAATGGGTAATTGTCGTTTTCCAATTTCATATTTAGATGATTTAGCTGATTGTTTCCTGTAGGTGGTATTTGCTTGAGCAGTGAGGCGATTTGGGCACATAGATCTGCTGAAACATCTGTCTCTACGGTGGATTTTTATTAGCTCTTGAGAAATAAAAATTCCTCTTGATGTTCGGCGGACCTCGATTCCCAAAAATATTTTAACTCGCCAAGATCTTTCATCTCAAATTCACTGAATAAGTTTTTTTTATCAACTCTGAGATTTCGTCAGAATCGCTGTCAGTGATCACCATATCATCCACATAAATAATCAGACACGTGATCAACTCTCCTCTTCGCTTTATGAATAGGGTATGATTCTTCCTCCTTCAGAACCCCATGCAAGAAAGCGTTCTTTACATCGAATTGATGTAAGGGCCAGTCAAGATTAACTGCAATCGAAAACAGTACTTAGATAGTATCGATTTTAGTCACTGGAGAAAACGTTTCGGAATAGTCAATCTCATATGTTTGAGTGTAGCCTTTTGCTACTAGTCGGACCTTGTGATGCTCTATAGATCCATCTGCTCTTCGTCTAATGGTAAACACCCATTGACACCCAACTGATTGTTTGCCCTGCGGTAGGTGACATATATCCCATGTACCATTTTTAGCCAGTGCCCCCATCTATACTTATATAGTCTTTTTCCACTCAGGTGTTTGTAGAGCTTCCTGTGTAGTTCTAAGTAATTTATCGGAATAAACAACAGAAAAAATTGCAGAAAATTACAATTCATAGAGGTGAACATGCGCTGAGATTGAGGATCAAAACATCTATAACCTTTTTACTGGACCCCATAGCCAAGAAACACACATGTAACGGCACAAGGATCAAGTTTGGTTCGGGGACCCCTGGGAATATGAATAGACACAGAACATCCAAATATCCGAGGTTGTAGAGTGGACACCTGGACGGTGGGGATGCGTTTGGTGAGGGTTTGGACAGGTGTTTTGAGGGCAAGAATTTTTGTGGGTAGCCGATTAACGAGATAGGTGATTATAGCGATCAACCAAAAATGTTTTGGAACTCGTGACTGGAGGAGTAAAGATAGACTAATTTCAAGCAAAATACAGTTTTTGCTTTCAGCCACACCATTTTGCTGGGGGTATGGGCACATGTGGTTTGATGAACTTAACATTTTTCTTTAAAGAATGCAGTCATGGTTTGATTCACATATTCCCCCCATTGTCTGAGCATAGAATTTGGACTGGGCACTTAAGCTGGGTAATAGACAATAACTTGCAGGAAAGAGCAGGAACATATAAACAATTGGGCAATTTCAGAGTAGGGGTTAGTTCAATGTTCCCCGCGCCCTGAACATGAGCAAGATCACTATTGGCTGTTCGGATACATGACCATTTCGGAGCAGACGACGATCATATATCTTTGGGATCATTAATCATCATGTCAGTGGCCCCACAATCAAATATCCAAGATTTTGAAGGAGATAGCGACGTATTGGTGACCGTACATGCAATAGCTGCGAGATCATCAAAGCACTCGGGCCAAAAAAATTTGGTATTGCCAAATTGGGGCACAATGTCAAATTTCTGATTTTTCAGAGGCTTTTCGGAATATTTGTAGGCTGCCAGGGTGATTTAGGACATTTCAGTAAGTCCAGGGACCGATCAGAGATATCGTCAGACTGCAGGGGCCAAACTGCAATATTCACGGACGAATTTGAGATACTGCCAGAAGACAGGGACCGAACAACAAGCTCGCCTGGGTCTGGGGGTGGCAACGCAATATCCAATTGCCCGAGGAGCGTATCTCCAATAAGATTAGGGTCAGATAATAATACTCGTATAGTTCGAGGACTTGGGGGTAGACATGGGCATTTTCAACCGAAAACCAGCTAACTGTCGATTTTTGGACCGGCTAAAATTGGAGGTTTCGCAAATCGGAGGTTTGAATAAGAAAAATCAAAAACATTAAAACCGCCAATTTCCAGAGGTTTCAATCGTCCGGAACCGGCCAAAATATTTTTCAAAAAATAAAATATAATTTTGGCCGGTCAAACCGCTACCCGACGGTTTTCCGGTGAAAAATCGCCTAAATTAAAAAAATTAAAAAAAAATGGCCACTCTCCGGCAGTTGCCCGCTGGATTTTTGCCGGAAAACCGCCGGAAAAGTTGTCATATTTTTTTTTTGAAATTTTTTGACTTTTTTTATTTTTTATTTTTTGCATTTTAGGGTTTTTAGGATTTGAAAAGTTATAAAAATTATAAAATTATAAAATTTACAAGTTTATTACTTTCAACTTATTAACTTTTTTAACTTATAAAACTTAAAACCTTGTACAAGTTACAACTTTTATAATTTATAAAATATAAGAACTTAGTAACTTGTAAAACATAAAAACTTAGTAACTTGTAAACTTTTTTAACTTAT
>JAOWBN010008732.1:0-22797 GCA_028565015.1 Pinguicula moranensis | reverse complement strand
AAGATCTTACCTTACCTCCTGCAACATGAATTCTACCGTGAAACTAACCATCCAATGAACATTAAGCGTGTATCCCGTCAATCCACATTTTCTTGCAGGTATTCGGTCAGCAGATGATGATGTTTGAGGCATCAGGAAGCGATCTTATCGTCCCTGAGAACGACGTAAAAATAATGAGGAATTTGAAACATGGTGAATGATACTGTCAGTTGTTGCAAAGGATGTCTTGGCTTTGCTGTGTGCGCAGCAGTCAGTCAGTATATAAGGTGAAGGATTAGGCCAAGTGCTGTCTGAAAGAGAAAAAGTTGTCGACGTGAATTGAGTTTCCTTTTACTTGGCCCGGCCGTGAAGAGGAAGCAAACAACTATTTCGGAGCAGCTTTGTGCATTATTCACAGAATTTACCCAGAATGGGATGAGTTATCATTAGATAAATATTTACCCTTCTCCCCTGTTCGACGTATGTCAGTTATTGAGTTCGATATCGTAGTAAATTAAAATATATCCAAAGAAGAATGTGTGCGTTTGAAATGAAACGTTTGCATAATGAATCAATTTTATGATGAGCTAGCAAGCTGTATAGTGTATACCCACCCACGTGCTGGAAGTTATAGATAATTGTTGAATAATGTGATTGAGTCATCAAATATGATCATCACAGAACACAAGATCGTACAGCAAATGATCGAGTCAAAGTAGCATTTCATCAACATGTGCAAATGGAAGATGAAGAATTGAAGATCGATTAACTGACTTGAACAAGTCACATCCGATTGATCGAACAACAAGTATTTAATAGCACTTCATTTAAAAGAAGCGCAATAGAGTAGAAATACAAATACGTTTTTTATATACAGTTTGTATAAGTAGGACACTCGAAAGTTTTGTACATTGAGAACAAATAATTGAAACATATAAAACGGGGGAATGGTTGTTTCTCCAGAAAAAAATGCTTCTATGTTCTAACTTTTTTTTGATTTTGAACTAAATCATCAATTTTCATCGTCAAATTTCACATGGTATCAGAGCCAGAGGGTTGAATCAGTGTTTATTTGTGGTCATTTTGATCCAATTGATGTATGTTTTGGATCACGTGAAGTTCACATCATAAATTTTGAAGAATGGTTGATGAAGCAGCGAGATTACTAAGGGAAAGAGAACAAGAGCGTAGATTGAAGCAGATAGAAGAATTGATGGAAGAACAAGTATTGGTACACGAATAGACAGTTCGGGTGTGCAACTTGTTTATGTTCTTCTTACTGATAGAAACTGCCTACTATGGAAAAATGCTATGGTCTCAGCTTTAGAAACTAAGATGAAGATAGGATTCGTGGATGGATCTTTGAAGAAGCTAGAGGATAAGGGCAAATAGTCTGGTTTGCTCTTGGATACGAGGTTCAATTTCACCTGATCTGGTGAAATCTTTTATGTTTATAAATGATGCACGAAAGTTGTGGGACAACCTTGAACGGAGGTTAGGAACCACGAATTTACCACAACTGTATGAACTGAAGAGATCAGTAACATTACGTAGACAAGGAAATGCATCAGTTTGTGAGTTTTTTGGTCGATTAAAACAAGTGTGGGATCAATATGAACAGATCCGATCTATACAACATACTGATGGTGAATTGGGTGAGTTATTAAAAAAAAGGAGATAATGAGGATAGGGTGATTGAATTCCTCATGGGATTAAGTGAAGCCTATGAATCTGACAAAAGTCAGATAATTAATGCAGAATCTCTGGCACATATTGATAAAGTTTATAATATGATAGTAGCAGCTGAAAAACATAGGCAAGTGAGTGTCAATATCACTGCAGCAAGTGAATCTTTGAAATCTGCCATGATGATAAAGGGACCAACAGAGGTTGGATGGAAGAAATAGGGTAGTTTTAAGCCAGAGGTTGGATGGAAGAAAGAAGGTAGTTTTAAGCAAAGGAATGGATTTCAAAAAATTGATAAACGTCAGCTATTCTGCAATCATTGTGAAAGGCATGGCCATACCATAGATACATGTTTCAAGAAAAATGGATATCCAGATTGGTATGATGAGTTGAAGAGAAATGGAAAGAATTCTCACAGGGCAAATCATGTTGACACTGGAAGTAGCAGAGATACTCCACTGGACACAAAGGAAACTGAGAAAGCTAGTCTATATGAAGTCATAGAAGGTTTATAGAAGGAGTTGCAGCGTGTCACTAAAGGGAGAAATGTAGTAGATCATCAAGACAGAAACTTGGTGAACATGGCTCATTTCAGTGATTTTTCAGGCAACTATTTCATACTCTTAAATTGTTACAATGTGATGAGATATCTTGTGAAGATTGGATTGCAGACATAGGTGCTACTAATAATATGTGTACCAATTTTAATATGTTGACTAACCACGGGTCTTATAAGAATTCAATGCCTGTTTGGTTGCCTGATGGAAGCATCAAGAATGTTGTATGTACCGGTGATGTGTCATTATGTGATACTCTCACACTTGAATCTTCTCTTTACCTGCCAAGCTTTAAATATAACCTTTTATCAGTGAGAAAATTGACTCAGTATGGTGGTGTATGCTTCAGTTTTCTCCTTAATAGATGGTTGGTGCAGGATCTTAAGAGTTTCAAAGTATTAGCAGCTGAACCAGTGACACAGAGTTGTATATATGAATAAAGCATCCTTTGATCCAGTGTTCATCAGCAAGGTGCAGGCTGTTCATTCACTATCATTACCTCCTGGCGCACTTGGAGTAGATTTTCCTGCAGTTGTGAATAATGGAAACCTTGCCTGTTCTGTTGTAAGTCTAGATTTGCTGCACAGGAGGTTAGGCCATCCTTCTGTTAATGTACTAGAACATCTACTAGACTCTGTAGTTACCGTGGACATGAAGAATAAACTTGGTTTGTGTGAAGTTTGTCTTTTATCAAAATAATGCAGAGCTCCTTTTCTGAACAGTGTGAGATTATCATAAAATTATTTTGATCTTATTCACCTAGATGTTTGAGGACCATACAAAAGACCCTCCCTAAACAATTGCAATCATTTCTTAACACTAGTAGATGATAAAAGTTGATATACATGGACATATTTTTTCAAATTTAAATATCAAGTACCAAGCTTGATATAAAGTTTTCTAATAATGATTCAGACACAATATTAGTGGTAGGTGAAGGTTGTTCAAACAGATAATGGCACAAAATTCCTTAATGAGCAATGTGCATCTATGTTCAATGACCTAGGAATTTTTCATCAGAAGACATGTCCATATACTTCACAACAAAACGGAGCTGTGGAGAGAAGACACAGAACCTTATTACAAATTGCCAGAGCACTCTTAATTCAGTCAAAGTTATCCAAGATATCTTGGGTTGAGGCTATTTTGACAACAACTTATCTAATGAATAGATGGCAAAGCACTTTACATGATTGGAAATCTCCTTTTGAGGTTATTTATGGATGCATCCCAAATTTGAATAACTTGAAAGTATTTGGGAGTCTCTGTTTTGCAGTGAACACTGGTCCAATGAAGGACAAATTTGATCACAGGGCTTTCAAGGGAATATTTGTAGACAGAGAGAAAAGAAACCTACAATATGGCTTGAAGACTTTCATACTTCTTTTACATGTTTGTCACAGGATCCTACAAACTTTGCACCTTCAGATAATAGTCAATTTATATAAAAACATTAGATGTTCATGGGGAATTTGTTTGCAGTTTGTGAATCGAAGTCTTATAACCAGGCACGAACCAAGCAATACTCGATTGATGCTATGAATACAGAGTTGAATGCACTAGAGGAAAATGAGACTTGGGACTTAATAGAATTACCAACAGGTAAGAAAGCAATTGGTTCAAAGTGGGTGTATAAGATCAAATGCAAACCAATGGTTCCATTGATAGATACAAGGCTCGCCTTGTAGCAAAAGGTTATACTCAGGTTGAAGGAGAAGATTTCAATGAAGTGTTTAGTCCAGTGGTCAAAGTGGTGACAGTACCTTTAGTGTTTGCCATAGCGGCTTCTAACTGCTGGAATATTCAACAACTTGATGTGAATAATGCCTTTTTTACATGGATCTTTAGATGAGGAGGTATATATGTATCCACCTTTGGGATATACACATGCTGGTAAAGGACAAGTCTGTCGATTAAAGACATCTCTCTATTTCCTTAAACAAGCTTCATGGTAGTGGAATCTGGAGTTTACATCGAAACTGCACCAGTTTGGCTTCCAACAATCTTCTCATGATCATTGTCTATTTACAATGCACATTGTTGAGTACAACTTGTTTCTATATTAGTGTATGTTGATGATGTTTTATTGATTGGAACAAATGATAGAGAGTTGCAAAGAGTGAAAGGATATTTGGACCAGACTTTCAGCATTAAAGATCTTGGTGATGCCAAATATTTTATGGGAATGGAAATAGCACGATCTCACGAGGAGATCTATATTATCCAGCGAAAGAATATAAAACATCTTCGGCAGGGTATAAACATGCTTGATAGTGTGCCTACTTCCACCTCTTTATAGTGAGATTTGAAATCTGAAGCAAGAGACAAAGATCCTTCATCAATCTATCATAACCCGGAGAAACATAGGAGGTTAGTTGGACGGTTGCTTTACTTGAATTACACTCGTCAAGACCTTACTTATGCAGTGCAATAGCTCTCACAATTTGTTCATGAACCACATGATTCCCTTTGGCACGCAACGCAACATGTTTTGAGATATTTGTCAAGACAATCTACATTGGGATTGTTTTATCCTAGTTCTAACTCACATCAGCTCACAGTGTTTAGTGATGCTGATTGGGGCAATTGCAAGACAACTAGAAGATCACTCATAGGATACCATGTTTTCTTCGGTGCTAGTTTGATTTCTAGGAAATCCAAGAAACAAGCCACAACTTCTTGTTCTTCAACTGAAGCTGAATATAGAGCAATGGCAGCAACAGTAAGGGAATTACAGTGGATTACCTTTATTTTGAAAGATGTTCAGTTACGTTGCCAATTGATTTCTGGTGTGATAGTAAAAGAGCTATTGATATTGCTGCGAACCCAGTATTCCATGAACGTACGAAACACATAGACATCGACTATCATGTGGTTCGTTCTCAGTTTAAGATTGGATTTATCAAACTGAAGCATGTTTCTTCTCACTTTTAGTTGGGAGACGTTTTTACCAAGTCTCTGACTCCTGGTCCGTTTTAGTCTATATTGTCCAAGATAAGCCTTAGGAATGCTCATTTTGAGGAGAGGGTGTTGAATAATGTGATTGAGTCATCAAATGGTCATCACAGAACACAAGATCGGACAACAAATGATCAAGTTAAAGCTACATTTCATCAACATGTGCAGATGGAAGATGAAGAAGAAAATCGGTTAACTTACCAGAACAAGCCACATCCGTTCGATCCTGACTGATCGGCAAGTATTAATAGCACTTCACTTAAAAGAAGCGCAATAGAGTAGAAACACATTTTTTATATACAATTTGTATAAATAGGTTATCCGGAAGCTTTGTACATTGAGAACAAATAATTGAAAAAACAAAAAGAGGGGAACGGCTTTTTCTCCAAAAAAATGGCTTCTCCGTTTTAACTTTTCTGATTCTGAACTGAATCATCAATTTTCATAGTCAAATTTCACAATAATGAATTGGGCCATGTTATTGTTGTTGTGCGTGCATCAATATCAACTCCTGGATTCTTTTAGATAAATACATTGGTCATTAATTTTCTTATAAGTTGAGTTATGTTTATGTGTCCAATTAATTAACGTGTGATAATTATCTTTAACACTTTTTCATAAAATAGGGGGTTTGTAAGTCTTATAGGTTCGAACGTCCATCATCAATTTATATGGCCTAAATTGCGTGATTTGGGTCAGAGAGGCCGCACATGGTGGAGGTCCATTTGATAATTTCTGATTTAGTAAGGCATATGAGCTATGATTAGGGGTATTTAACGGTTATGACAGTAGCGGGAAACCATTAGTCTAATGGATAGGGTGACGGCGTACCACCGCTATCCATACGTAGGTTTTTGAAAGAAGAGTTGCTGGAGTTTCAAACCTTGTCCATATCTGTGTGGGGAGATTTTTTAATCTTTTGGAAATCATGGTCAGAAAATAGATAAGGGAATCAAGGGGAAACCTGAATGCTGAAAGTAAGATGCAATATATATGCACATCCGAACACTGACATGATCCCTATGATGGAGTGTATTGCTATAGGGCCATTCTTATTGGCACCTCTCGTTTCCTCTGTCAGATGGGCGACATCCTCATATCCATAAAGAGAATCTGAGTCACGAGAAGGGAAAAACAACGTATACATTGCTGAATATCCCAGACAATTGCGGTGTTGTTTCAAAGTCTGAATACATATGAAGCCGACTGTCTGGTCAAGGACACAAGAGGAAGCATAATGACTATCACTAGTCCTCCGATCACCTACAAGATGGGAATAATCTTTTGTGAAGGTTTGGCAAATTGAGTGATGATGGAAGATGAAGAAGTTGAAAAGCTACCTGTCACCACATTGATATGATATCTATAAATGCAATGACTTGTAGTGCAAATGTGTCGAGAACTGCCCATACGACTGTGAGGCCTATATACATACATGCATAAAAATAGCCATTTAGCAGCAAAATATCCCCTATTCCTATTCGTGCCCGTGCATAGTAGAATGATGCGTTGCAACGTCTGAGATCCTGAATAGGCCTAAAGAATTATTCAGAAGTCAGTTTGGAAAAGGGATTAATTGGAAGATTCTGCTGTCATCACCAAAATTCAGTCTGCACCTGTGTCCCTATGCCAGCAATCAGGCCGATGGTCTCAAACTACGCACAGCACCAGGATGCCAAAGGTCCCCATTCTGAACCAGCTAAACGTGTAGCCCAAAAATACAGGGATCCTAAACAGGTTTTGATTTTTTACTGTGAATTTATTTTTGGCATAATTTTGTAGTGTTCGTGTGCTTGTGAGCATGGAAGACTAAGGAGGAAGATAAAGCTCCATTGGTTATTCTTCAATTGCGTGCCTTGTTCGTTTGATACATTCAGATTTTTATAGACAGAAGCATGGTGTTTACAAAGCTAGTAAATCTGACGAAGCTACTGTTTTCTTGTTGACTTCAATTGCAGGTTTTGTTTGCTTGCGTCGGTGATCATGTGGCCTTTGAAATCTTGCAATGATGTTGTTGGAAATTTAATGTCAATGGAGGCATTCATTTGGTCGGCATTCATTTGGTCAATAGATCCCGTTGTCTTAAAATTCAACAAATCAATGTAAGTTGTTGAGAACAATTATAAGTTTCAGCAAAAGCAGGACAGGTTGAGTACCATACAAATATGAGAATAAGATTCTAGACATGATATTGATCGACTTCAGTGTGTGCATATATGATCATTCTTTTACCGTTGCAATAACTTTTAAGTCGACTCAACATGCTTATAAGAAAGGAAAGATAAATGAGACGAACCAGAAATGATGAGTAAATCTCAGCCATGGCGAGTCCTACGGACCATGTGAAGAAAGACACTATGACCCATCCCCAGACTAGAGCTGCCGGTCCAGCATAGTGTAGGCCAAACCATATAAAGGGGTGATCCCATTAAAAAGTGTCATTGTCGAAAATGATATAACATCATCTTAAATAAAGTCTGGATGAAAAGAAAAATTCCTACAACTAACTGGTTTTGATCAAGATATTTGCATAAGATGGAGATGAAGTTACCAACCATCTCTCTCCTTAGCTACTGCTTATATCCAAGCTCGTCGAGCCGTTTCTATGCTGAATCAAGTTCTTTATGACAAAATATCTTTTCATTTATTTCATCATAATAATTGTGTTCTGTGCATTACATCTCATAGATCATGGTTAGGAATATTTAAGAGAGGATTAAGTATTTTAGGGAAAGATCAATCTAGGTGACTTTTCCCTAATTACATGTTTACCATAATTCTTCCCTTAATTCCCGCTAATCTAACACCCCCTCAAGTTGAATTGGAGGGTCTTCGATTCCGAACTTGTGTAATACACTGTTGAATGTTGGGCCTCGAACTATTTTTGTTAGGATGTCTGCTAGTTGATCCTCAGATCGGACAAACGGAAGACATACGAGTCCTTCATCTACTTTTTCTTTGATAAAGTGTCGGGCCACTTCTACGAATTTGGTTCGATCATGCTGTACTGGGTTCTTAAATATGCTAATGGACGCCTTATTGTCACATCTTAGTTGGCACGTGCCTCGCAGAGGGTGCCCAACTTCAGTTAGCAACTTTCTTAGCCACAGGATCTCAGTCAGCCCTCTAGCTATGCCTCAAAATTCAGCTTATGTACTCGAGAGGGCTACAACTTTCTTCTTTTTAATTCTTCATGTTACATGGTTCCCTCCAACTAGTGTGAAGTAGCCAATGGTGGATCTTCAGCCAATTGAATTTCCTGCCCAGTCTGCATCAGTATATCCCTGAATTTCCAGATGACCATTCTTTGTAAACCTGATTCCTTTCCCTGGTACCCCTTTTAGGTACCATACAATCCTCAAGGTTGCCTCCATATGTTCTTCTTGTGGTGCATGCACAATCTGGCTGACTACTTCCACAACATAAGCAATGTCAGGACGTGTATGAGCCAAGTAGATCAATTTCCTAAACAGATGTTGGTATCGTGATCTGTTAGTCAATGATGCTTCCTTGATTATCTGTAGTTTATAGTTTTCAACAACTGGTGTGTCGGTTGGCTTACAATCAATCAGTCCTACTTCGACTAGGAAATCAAGTACATACTTTTTTTGTGAGATAAATATTTATTCCTTTGTTCGTTGAACCTTGATCGCGAGAAAGTACTTCAGTTCGCCTTAGTTCTTCATTTCAAATTCTCTAAACAAATTATCGTGGTGCTTTGTGATTTCAGCTGTATCATTTCTAGTAATAATCATATCATCAACATAGATGATCAGGTAGGTTATCAGTTGCCCTTTTCTTTTGAAGAATGGGGTGTGATCGGAGTTGCTCTGCTTGTATCCATATTGCTTCATCGCCATAGTAAACCTCTTCAACCATGCTCTCAGAGATTGTTTCAGTCCATATAGGGCCTTTTATTAGTATGCATACCTCACATTCTCGGAATGTCTATGAGAACTCGGGTGATGCCTCCATATAGACTTCTTCTTTTAGATTGCCATGGAGGAAAGCATTCATGACATCAAACTGATGAAGTAGCCAGTCTAGGTTAGCCACTATGGAGAATAAGACTCGAATAGTATCGATCTCGATGACCGGGAAGAAAGTATCATAATATTCAATCCCATACATTTGCGTGTATCCTTTTGCTACTAATTGAGTTTCATATTTTTCAATTGTTCCTTCTACTTTGTGCGTTATTGTGAATACCCACCTGCATTCGACTGCTCATTTAGCAATTGGCAATTCACACTTGTCCCACATGTCATTTTTTTATTAGAGCACTCATCTCAGTTTCCATTGCTTTATGTCATTCTTGTACCTGTTGGGCCCCATGTACTATTTGCAGAATTCTTTTTTAGTACAAAGATACCAGAAAAGTTGGTCACCCCAGACGAATCTTTGTTGACCATGCTCATTACAAGATATTTTGTTGTCCGTGGCTCATACTCAGGTACATATATCTTTGGTGGCACTCCTTGAGTGCTCCTGTAGGGCAATACATACAGGTCCTGTGTCTCAGGAGCATATGTCTCCAGAGCTGTACTTTTAGATTTATTCATAATAGTGGAAGTATAATCAATAGTAGGCTCCGGGTCAATAGTACTTACCACATGATCATAGAATGATGAGATGGTTTGTAGAGTCGCATCTGACATGAGAAAAGATGCTATATCTCTAGGGGCAAGCTCATTGGTTCCTCCAACTGGCTCTGATGGAATGTTTTCGGACAAGCCTGGGATGAGTAGCCAATTCAGTTGGTCTATTATATTCGCCCCTGCAACTGGATTGGGTGGTATAATAGTATTCCATTTCAAGGAAATCATAGTCCATAGTAGTATACATTGTCTTGGTGACAATACTGAAACATTAGTACTCCTTTTTGTGGTCCCCAAATCCAACTAAGACACATTTTATTGCACAGGCATTGAATTTTGTGTGTTTTCCCCGTGGAGCATGAACAAATACAGAGCATACAAATACTCGAGGTTGTAGGACTAGGGCATAGGGAATTTGGGTGTGATCAAAGAGGACCTGTAAGAGTGTTTTAAGGTCCAAGATCTTTGTGGGTAGGCTATTTATAAGATATGCGACAGTGGCTACTGCCTTAGACCATAACGACTTTGGAATCCTACACTCAAGCATCAAGGTTCATGTGATTTCTAGAATAATGCAATTTTTCCTTTGCTGCCCCATTTTGCTATGGAGTATGAGGGCCAGTGGTTTGGTGGATTACACCTTTCTTTTGAAAAAGTGTGTCTCATAGAGTGATTGACATACTCCCCTCCATTATCTGACTGGAGAATATGAATGTTTTGTTGAAACTGGGTACCTATCATGGTATGGAAGCCAACAAATTTTTGAAAAACTTTGGATTTCATTTTTTACAAATAAACCCAAATCATGCGAGCACAAACATTAATGAATAATAGAAAATATTTGAAACCACTAATACCAGAGTTTGGAGGTGGGCCTCACACATCAGAATGAACCAATGAAAATATAGTAGATGTTTGAGTATTATTTGAACTAAATGACAACCTATGACTCTTTGCTAAATGACAACCTCTGCAAAAAAATCTTCTTGTATTCAGGTCCTCCAAATAACAACAATGAGATTGAAAAACATAAGAATTATGATCTTTAGCAAGATTATGGATAGAAAGAAGGTTATAAATGAAATTGGGAACATAATAAACAGATGAAAGAGTGATGTGGAAGACAATTGAGCATTACCCTAAGTATTGATGTGAATGGAAGACCCATATGCAATACAAACTGACTCATTTATGGGAGTAAATGAGAAAGTAAGTGGAAACAACTCACCGGTCATATGATTGTTTGTCCCATAATTCAAATCCAAGCAGGATGAGTTAACGTACCATGAAGAGCAGTAGGAGTTCCTGTAGCAACAAGAACAGATGTGGGAACTGAAATCGAGAAATGAGGACAGTTACCCCCTGTACAATGGCCTAAAGAGACAGCAAGGGCTATCTGATCGAGCACCATGTCAACCACAATGACACTCAGCAAGTCACAAGTGACACGATAGAAACAATTGATTGAGAACTAATGCTACTTGATAATCTCAACAACATAAATTCAAGTTCATTGCCAGATTGGCACGAAGCTCACAACACGCTAGAGGAGGCATTGAGACCTAACAGGTCATCCAAATACGAGTTGATGGAGATCAAACAGGCCTTCCAAAAACAAACAAAGAAAGAAAGAACTAAGGTCCTTAGTACATTACCAGAGTAACCATATACTTATATCTGCAGCCAGGCAAACTGCAATGAGGATTGTGGCTGGGGGTCAATGGTCAAAGGTCGGTTCAATGATAATGGTGGTTGTCGGTAAATGTTGATCAACACGCAGTCAATGTTGGTGGTGTCCGACGACGAAGAAAAGTGCGGGGTTGCGGGTTTACTAGTGCTAGGGTTTGGGAAGAAGGGCAACAATTTTTGGGCTAGGTTTGGGCTCTGATACAAAATAGAATTTGGCAAAAATGTATTGTAATGATATTGTGATAGTACATGAGTTTATAAAGACTAATACTAGGGTAAAATTAGAAATAAATGAAAAATTTACATATCTATAATATGGGTTCAGGCCCATATTCCAACAGTGAGAGAGAGACTCGAGCTCAAAGGGCATTTGATTAGTGAGCAACATATCGTGGATTCGGTGGTGGAGGTGTTGGCTGATGATGAGGTAAGTCGAAGGGAGACTCAGGTTGAGGGGGAACATTAGGTTAGTGATCCACAGACCGTGGAGCCGGTGGTGGAGGTGTTGATTGATGAAGAGGTGAGTGAGAGGGAGACTCAAGCTCAGGGGAATTGATAGTGTGCACGAGGAGGAGGAGACAAGAGATTGGGAAGTTGGATGGTGAGAGAGAGTCTCAGGCTCAGGAGGAGCCGATAGTGTGCAAGAGGAGGAGGAGGCAAGATACCGGAGAGTCGCTAGCGCTTGTCCCATGTCCAGTGTCTTTACCTGCTTCGACTCTGGAGACATTTTAACCTACACCATAGACCACCTAGATCATTCAGGTGATATTATTCCTCTCTAAACTCGTCCTACTCCCCATGTGGTAAGGTACTCATATGATATTACTCATCATATCTCTTACTCTCACATATCACCCTGACATGGAGCATTCATTGCATCTTTGAACAATGTCTCATTTTCTAAGTGTTGGTAGATTGCGAAGGAAGATGCAAAGTATAGAGTTGAGATTATAGAAGAATTGGAGGCTTTGGCAATGAACAAAACTTGACAGCTTGTATCACTACCTCCTGGCATGAAGGAAATTGGATGCAAATGGTTCTTTACTGTGAAGCAGAACCAAGAGAGTCGAGTGGAGCACTACAAGGCATTGTCTCTATTGTAGCAAATGAGGGGCGAAAACTACACCAGCTTGATGTGAATAATGTTTTTCTTCATGGTAACTTGTTGGATGAGGTGTACATGGATATCTCACCTGGTTTTGGCATTAGTCAGACAACTGGTAAGGTTTGCAAGATCAAGAAGTTGTTATATGTATTGAAGCAATCTCCTCAAGTTTGGTTTGATATGTTTTGAAAGGCATGGTTGTTATGAGTTATCAGCAAATTAATGTCGACCATACTGTATTCTTTAGATGAGGTGGAGGTCATATCCCGATGCTTGCTGTGTACGTGAATGATATGATTATCACGGGTGATGATGGGGATGAGATTGCAGAGTTGAATATGAGACTAGGGAAGTAGTTTGAGGTGAAGGATTCGGGGCAGTTGAAATAGTTCATTGGGATTGAGGTGCCTCGTGGGTCAAAGAAAATTATTATGTCCCAAAGGAAGTACGTGCTAAACTTGCTCAAGGAGACAGATATGTTGATTGCAAGCCTTCTAGTGTGCCGATTGATCAAAAGTCAAAACGGAGTGTAGAGGCTGGTGAGCCGGTTCACAGGGAGAGATACTAGAGATTGGTGGGCCATATTATATATCTGAGCCATATTTTCCCAGATATATCATTTGCTGTGAATATACTGAGTAGATACATGCATGATTCTAGGAGTGGTCATTTGGATGCAATGTACAAGATTTCGAGATACCTGTAGAGTGCACCAGATAAGGGACTGATCTTTCGAAAGAATGTGCACCTAAACATTGAGGGCTAGTGTGAGCTAGTTGTGCCGATGACAGGAAGTCCACATATGAGTACTGCATATTTATAGGAGGCTAGGGGTGTCCAAAAAATCGATCGGTTACCGAATACCCAAATAAAATCGGGTATTCAGTACTTTGGATGGGGATCGGTATACGACAAACCATCCTGATCCAAATTCAGTATGGGATTGGTTTTCCTCGTTTCAGGTCGAGAAAAAATGAATACCGACATAAGTTTTTTTAGAATTTTTGTTGGTCAAAACGACGCCGTTTAGCGTCATTTACTATCAAAACGACGTTGTTTTCGTACAGTAGATTTCAACTAGATGATTCCTTGTATCAAACTATCAATTTCATTTCATTCAGTCGAATCAACCCTAACCCTTCTCATTCTCGTTCCATCATCATTCCTTTCTATCGGCCATTCTCGTTTCGTTCTGCTCGCCGACCGCCGTTGTCAACTATCTTGTAGTTTGCTTGCCCGCTATTTTTTGGTTATTGCTGTCTGCCACTCTACCTTGCTCGCACGCAACACAATGCAGTCCTGATTTTAGGATTTGTTTCATTTTTTTGTCTTGTATTCGTAGCTTTAAATTCATTCTCGTTCCGTTCTAGTGTACTGCTTCTGTGATTAATCCAAGTACTTTTATGTTTGTGCTTGCCTTGCTAATTATTATTTGTTCTTTGATCTGTTTTCATGTTTCTCCTCTAGGATTGGGTCTTGTATTTAGGCTTATGATTTCGCTTGTTAGTAGTAGAAGACTTGACTCGGGATTTTATTTGGGATTTGAAATGCTTTATTTAGTTTTAATGATGTGAATCCCGGTTCGATGCTTCTACTGCTATAATTTTGTTAGACATTATATTTTCCTATTATTGATAGTTTTACTTAAATTTAGTTCCATATACAATTGTTGGTTGCTTTGCTTGTATCTCTTTTGTTTTCTTCCTAGTAAAGTTGGTATGGATCGATTCAACAATTCAACTTTTCAACGACAGAATCTCTCGAACACTATTTTTCTGGTAGATTAGTTATTTGTCCTTCTCGATCACTATTTGTCAAGACAGTAGCTGATGAAATACTTTTTTCAACAGTTCAACTTCTCATTCATTGTCTCATTGTCTGCGTTTATGGAATCCTTTTTCCACCAGTTTTAATTTCACAATTATTTGAACTTGCTAGTTTTGTTTCTATTTTATAAATATGTATAGTTATTGTTAAATAGTTAATTTTAGTGTTATATAAGTTATGCATGTGACTTTAATTCTAAATTAGGACGACCCGACGTTTAGGGTAAACAGGTACCTAATGATCTAACCTTACCGCATTTAATATTCTTATCGCTTATTTGTATGAATAAGTACTTATTGACTTGTTTTGCAAATGAACGAGTTTTTAATTGTGGCAACTATTCTTGAACCAAAGTGTAAAATTACCTGGTTCGAGTTTTGGTTGTCCAAGATCATGAGCGTCGATGATAGTACCAAAGTCATTGCGTTGGCTAGGAAAATTTTACAAGAGTTATTTAATGAGTACAATTTTTTATATGGTGACTTTTGTACTGGGCAACATGGGGATGGGAGATGATCTAGAATTTGATGTGTGGGTACATCAGATCAAAAAGACGCAATTCAACATGCATACCGATTTGGATAGATGCTTTAGTGAAGGTCCCAAGCCCCCTACAGCTTCATTCATCGTTTTACAAGGGTGGAAAGTTAATGAAGCAAAATATTCAGTGCTTGCTAGAATGGCACCAGATATTCTAGCCATTCCAATGACAATCGGTCCTTTGGAATCAGTTTTCAGTACAGGTGAAAGGGTTCTTAGTGTCTTTAGAAGTTCATTAGCCCCCAGAATTGCTGATGGTCTAATTTGTGCACAAAACTGGATCAAATCAAACATTGAAATATTTGTTCATTGTGATGGAACCGAGTACCTGAAAACTTATCGACGAGCTACCTATCTTCCTGGATGATCATGCTACTTCTAGTAGACATTGTTATGTTGGATGGTTGTAGTTTGTTGTGTTGCACTTTGATAGTGTTGGTCCGTTGGACATTGCTTGTTGTTGGTTTGGTTGATATTTTGTTTGGATGGAACTTGGAATTTGTTTGTTGGTTAATTGTTAGACATATAATTTATATGGTTGGACATGAATTTTTTGGTCCAAAATCGAGAAGGCAGAAAAGAGGTTTGAAATATAAGTTCAAGTAGATGATGATTTGTATGTCTTACAGATGATAGTTCGAATGCCTTGATCCTCAGTGTAGACGGTTCAGTTGAGTTGTGGATACTGGATTCTGGAGCATCATTCCATTCTTCTCCAAGTAAGAAAAAATTCCAAAATTTTAAGTCTGGAAATTTTGGTAGAGTGTACTTGGCTGACAACTGAGTTCTATAGATTGCAGGTAGAGGAAATGTGTTTATCCAGGCTCTAGGTGGCAGAGCGTGGAAGTTGATTAATGTCAGATACATTCCCGACTTGAAAAAGAATCTGATTTCAATTGGTCAGCTAAATAGCTAGACAGCTTAGGCTATGAATCAAGATTCGGTAGCAATCGCTGGAAGATTTTTTGGAGAAGCAATGGTCATAGTATGTGGTGTACGAACTGACACTTTATACACCACTTCTGTTGTTGAGAATCTTGCTGCAGTTATTGACAGTATATTTAGCTCGAGTGTGTGGCATAACATACTCAGTTATATGATTACGAAGGGGATATAGATGCTAACTTCGAAAGGTTGTCTAAAAGGGTAAAAATTTGTGGAGATGGGATTTTGTGAGAGTTGTGTTTTGGGAAAGCAGAAGCGTGTCAGTTTCACAAAAACCATTAGAGAGCGAAAAGCAGCACGATTGGATCTAGTGCACTCGAACGTATGGGAATCATCTCATGTTCCCTCTATTAGTGGCTCGAGATACTATGTTACCTTCATCGACGACTTCGGTAGGAAGGAATGGATTTACCTTCTGAAACACAAATCAGATGTGTTTGCTACTTTCAAGAAGTGGAAGACTGGGTTGAAAATAAAGTGCTTAAAGTTAGATAATGGTGGAGAGTATGATTCTGCAGAGTTCATCAAGTACTGTATTGATGAGGGACTCAGATGTACCGGGATAGTTCCTGGTAAGGAAAGGCATAATGGTATTGCCAAGAGGATGAACAGAACATTGAATGAGATAGAAAGAGGGGTGAGAGGACATACTGGTTAGCTTAAGATGTTCCGGGCAGAAGCAGTGAGCACCACAGTGTATTTGATAAACAGAGGACCACCAGTTCCTCTGGGTTTCGAGATTCCAGAGGTGGTGTGGTTTTGTAGGGAGATTAAAGTGGATCACCTGAGAACTTTTTGATGTGTGGCCTATGTTCATATTGATCTAGAGAAGAGAGACAAGCTTGATGCAAAGGCCTTGAAGTGCTATTTTATTTGATATGGTTATGAGAAGTTTGGGTATAGATTGTGGGATGATAAAAAGAAGAGAATTCTTCGACATTGTGATGTGACATTTTATGAGAGTGTCCTGTATAAGGACAGATCTGAGGCAAAATCTGAGAATGCAGAAAAATTGGGAGCTGAAATCGAGTTGCAGGAAGTTTTACCTAGTGATGCTACATCCCTACAACAAGAATATCCTGAAAATATTGATGCAGAATCAGAACGTGAGCCAATCACACCAGAAAGGTATTCACTATCTCTGTATTATCTATTACTGACTGATATTGGAAAACCATAATATTTTGATAAGGCAGTGCATGTTAAGGATTCGATTAAGTAGGAGCAAGCCATGAATGATGAGTTTCTCTCACTCGAGAAAAATAAGACTTGAGAGCTATCTGATTTACCTGCAGGGAAGAAGGCTTTGGTGAACAAGTGGGTTTATTGGATTAAGAATGAAACTGATGGTACCTTAAGTTACAAAGCTAGATTGATGGTCAAAGGAAAGGTATTGATAATACCGAAATATTTTCTCATGTTGTGAAACTAACCACAATCAGAATTCTGTTGAGTATTGTTGCAACAGAGAATCTGTACCTTGAGCAGAAGGATGTGAAAACAGTGTTTTTATATTGGGATCTGAATGAAGAAATATATATGCAGCAACCAGAAGGATATGAGGTTACTGGAAAGGAACACATGGTGTGTAGGCTCAAAAAGAGCTTGTACGGGTTGAGCAGGCTCCAATACAGTGGTACAAGAAGTTTGATTTTTTTTATGTATAACAATGGTTTTCACAGAAGTGGGAAGGATTCATGTTGTTATATCAAGGAGTCTGTGATTCTATTCTTGTATGTAGATGATATGTTGATTGCAGGTCCGAGCATGGATGAAATCGACAATCTGAAAAGGAAACTGTTGATAACATTTGAGATGAAGGATTTGGGTGCAGCAAAGTAAATTTTGGGGATGCGAATTTCTAGAAATCATTCTGCTGGAACTCTCGATCTATCCCAAGAGCAGTACATTGAAAAGGTATTGTCCAATTCAATATTGATAAAACTAAGCCCAGGAATACGCCATTGGCTAATCATCTCAAGTTGTCAAAGGAGATCAGCCAAGTCAGTTGAGGAGTGTGAGGAAATGGCAAGAGTGTCATATGCTTCTGCAGCTAGAAACCTTATGTATGATATGGTTCGCACCAGACCTGATATAGCACATGCAGTTGGAGTTGTGAGCAGATATATGTCAGATCTAGGAAAAGAACATTGGGAAGCTGTGAAGTGGCTTCTGAGATATTTGAAAGGAACAGTCAGTAGTTCACTTCACTATGGGAATGGCAAGGTGGTACTTGATGATTTTGTTGATGCTGGTCTGAGTGGAGATGTGGACATGAGTAAGAGTACATTTGGATACATCTACAACATTGATGGGAAAACAGTTAGTTGGATGTCTAAACTTCAAAAGTGTGTTTCTATGTCATCGACATAAGCTGAATATGTTGCAATAGCTGAAGCTAACAGAGAGATGATATGGTTGACTGATTATTTGGAGGAGTTAGGCTGGAAACAACATGAAAAGAATCTGTTCACTGATATTCGGAGTGCCATATAGTTGGTGAAGAATCTAACGTTCCATTTTCACACCAAACACATACGGAGAAGATATCACTTTACTCGCAGTCTAGTTGAAGAGGGTGAGATGTGTTTGAAGAAGATTGATGGTGCAAAGAACCCAGCAGATATGTTGACTAAAGGTGTTGATGCTGGAAACCTGGGGCTATGCAAGGCCTTAGTTGGCCTGCTACAGTGATATGGAAGATGGTGGGGCTAGGAAATTGTGAAGAGTACATTGACATGAAGAGTAGAGTTGGTTGGTTGACAGATTAGTCTCCAAGTGGGAGTTTGTTGATGTTGGAGCCCAAATCAGTTAGTCGAGAACGTGTCCATTAGTGGAGGGACAATTACGTCATTTGATTAGTCCCTGGAGGAATTCTAACTATATAAGAATTTCAGCCTATAAATACTTTTTTGTCTTTCATTGTACTCTATATTCGAAAAATATTACAGTGAAATAAAGAACTCTAGCTGCCGTGAAAGTAGCCAATTTGGGGTACCCACATAAATCTGTGTTTTCGTTTTATTTTCACACTAGTATTTGATCGCATGTGTGTTATTCGATCCTAACATAATATACTTTGGATTCCCAGTAATATACACAAACATTCAAAAGGCCAAAACGAAATAGCAATCGAACCTTTCGCCTTTCTGCCTGGATCAGCTTATCAGCCACAAATTGAGTCCCAAATTCTCCAAGATTAGAAATCCGAGTTGGGCTCACGACGGCTCCAATATTATTTGCTTTGTTGCTTGGGTCCTCGAAGAGAATCGTCGCACCAACCTTTTCAACCTGATCAAATAACATCATGCCACATGAATTACAATGACTAGCAAACACAAGACAAACCCCAATCTTCTAGAAATGTGAATAGGAAGAGGGTACAAGGAGGTTGAACCCTTGTGTTGAATCACTGTATCTCTCGAGCTACAAAAGCTGGGAAGTAAGTGATTCAGAGAGAATCAATAATTCTGAAAATGGTCCGTCCAGCGATAGGATGAATCCAAAAGTGGACAAGTTGGCAAATCTTCTGCAAATATGAAGTGGCAAACTTGTTCTCCATTGAACAATAGAAGAAATAGGGGTGGAGGGGGGAGCAGAGCTAAGGTCTTGATCCTTTCGACAAAATAGAGGAAAGAGTTGGAGTAATATTTTGCGTAATGAGAATATAGCTTCGACTACAGCTTGAACTTGAAGAGGCAATGGAAATTCCACGGAAAACCATTTGAACTATCGGAAGGAAATGAGAGGGAGAAAGAGTAAGGTTTGACTGGCCTACGGAGTGCCACTGTTAACGTCCGCGATGGAGGTAAAGCATCTAATTCATTATTTTTCTACGACATTTTGATGGGCAATAAAAAGTAGCAAATAGAATTTCTATGATATAAATGAATACTCATGAGATATGGTGCGGCCTGATTTTTCCCAACAGCAGCGCAACCTACATAAAGCTCAGCCCAAAATGCAATAGCCATGTGGAAAATGCTTCCATGCATGAAAGAGTGATGTGTCTACACCTAAAGCACACCTATGACAAGTGCTGGAATTAACACGTGCAACAGACAAGTATTAGAGAAGATACATGCAGAGTGACAAATGGTCTTGGCAAAGCAACAAGTGGCAAGAGAGAAGTGACAAATGTCCCTAGCCAAATTCTATAAATAGGGTCTTAGAATAGAAAATGATGTGTAGAGAAAAAAGAGTAGAACAATATTTAGGAGAAAAAAAATAATCTTACGGATATATATATATATATATTATTCTTCATATTTATTATATTGCTATTATCATTATTTCACAATACGTTATCAACACGATTTTATTAATAAGCTACTAGTATTCTTGCTGAGATAAAGTTAATTAATTATTGTGTAATGTCTAATCTTTCTTGACTTGAGCTTGTGGCTCTTGACATCATATGAAAGAATTATTTGTCATGTATTCTTGATGCTGAAATCCACTTAGATGTTATAAGTCCTGTTGACACCATTAAAGATGCAAATAAAGCATCTCAACAAGATATAGCGAAAACTATGATATTTATTTATCACCATATTGATGAGGGGCTCAATGCAGAATACCTCACTATAAGAGATCATGTAGATTTTGGTCGTTGTAATTTGTGACGCTATTTGGTTCCGTGAAGTAATAATATTAGCGGCGAGCATCCAATTCTCAATGTGAACATAGCCAGAAAATACTTTTCTAGTGAACCACGGGACTTAATCTTGTCTTAGTTTGGGTTTCTATTTTAGTACTTTAATTTCTTGTTCAAAGAAGTTACTCATCTGTTTTTCGTGCAAATGTATCTGAATTGAAATCATACCAATTGATTTTTCACAAAGATTGTGATAACTTAATGAAATTTTAATTTTCAAAAAATAAAAATTAACACTCAATATTATTTTTGTGGCTGAAACTTCACAACAGAGACAGTTTTGTGAGTGTTAGCACCAATACTCTGACCCAATTGGCGATGTCATGTGGAGCAAAAAATTCTTCAGGCTTGTGGCTGCACCATGATCGGACAAAACAAAAAGATGCATTCTTTCAAATTTAATCCACTTTTTCATAACGTACACATTTGTATATCTAGGGTCTATTTTGTACCTTTTAAAAATTAAATTATTTTTTTCATTCTATTTTTTAGATTATTTCAAAAATAGTGTTTTAAACTCTACTTGTACTTCCCATTTTTTTCAATCAAAATTCCTTTTTCAGAAGTAAATAGGATGCATTTTTTTCTACTTCTACTTCTAATGACAATTTTGTAAATAAATAAAAATTAACTTAAAAAAATCTGCAAACATTATTTATTTATCTTAAAATTTTGACTGCAAACATTATTTCTATAACTTTTTCTATTTTTTCATAGTTTTTTCAAACAATCAAAAATTATTGAAAGAAGAAAAAAAAGCAAAAGGAGAAAAGAAGTATAGGTACAAAATAGATCCTTTGTACATATATTCAATAGATTAGGAAAGAGAATTATCTTTATAGCATGGGATGAAAATCATGCCCACTGGTAAGATTTCGCAAGATTAATGATTACTATTATGTTAGAATGACTTACCTGACACAATTAAAGTATGACAAACCGTTGGCATTTAGTCTAAAATTAGAGAACTAAGTGTAATAATTGAAAGTCGTATGTAGATAAGCTTTAGGGCTATTCTGAAATAAATTATAAGAATTCTTATTTCTCACTTTTTGCAATTTTGTATTAGAGCTCTAGGATTTATACCTCCTTCTTCGCTCGCCACCAATTTTTTGCCGCCCGCCGTCGATTCATGTTGCCCATCGCCTGCCGTTAGTTGGCAACCACCAGCGCCGAGTTTAACCTTTGCCAGATGTGCGTTCGTGCCTTTCCCGTGGCCCTGGACCGTGTGGGGTGGCACCTCTCGTCGCCTCCCTCCGCGCACCACGAGACTTGGCACATGCTCTCTATCCAATGCTATTTCGACGCCCCTTCTTAGTCTCACGTGCCACCACACGCTACCGCTAGCTCATTCATGCGCTACCATCAATTGCTCGGAGTAGTGAAATTGAAATAGTCACAATTTTTGAAGAAATAGTCACGATTTTGTTTTAAAAAAAAGTAGGAAAAGGAAAAAAAAATAGTCATGTTTTGGAGACCATATGTAATGGATTATGTGTTGTTATTGATGGTTGATTTGTATTGTAGTGTTGAAGTTATAATGTTCGCTTAAAGTTGGATATCCAATTAGGCGTGTTGATGTGTATCTTGATTTAGTGGATTGAGATTATGATCGGTGAGGTGTGGAAGTTGGAGTTGTTAAATTGTTGGTGTGTTGCTAGATTGTTGTGTCATTAATTGATGAGTAGTGGAGTAATTGTGTGTGAGAATTGGATGCAAATGAGGAGGATGTGACAGGTAAAGATTGGAGGCCCTGGCGAAGCTTGATCTTGAGGTGCTGAAGCATACACATGGGATCATGCAGGGAATGAGTCACTCGACGAAGACCATTGTTGTTGTTGCTACTCAGAAAAGGAACCCTCTGAACTGTAATACACCAATGACGCAAAAGAGCAATGCCCATAGGTGATGTGCACTGTGTAGGACGTAGCAAATGAGCAAGATCATACAGTCATCGTTGCACTTTCAAGATAATACCATGAGGGTCCGCATTAGAATATTGGAATCGGACCTCAATACGGGCAAGCTACTAGAGAATTAGGAGAGGGAGCATCCGAATCAACAGAGAGAATTTGGAGTTGTCTCTAAAGGGTTCCCAACATAATTACATCAGATGGCGAGTGTGGCCATAATGGACAGGTGCAGCATTGGCACAATTCATAAATGAATGATCTAGTGATTCTTCTGCACCAAATAAACATAAAGATCATTTTGATACTAAAGGAATACATGATTGTTGCAAAAGAGCTTAAATAG
>JAOWBN010008721.1:0-11074 GCA_028565015.1 Pinguicula moranensis | reverse complement strand
GTTTCACAATTTGAGCCCACTACCCAAATGATCCATAATATACATATCTAAAACTCAAGGAACAAAATGATTTTAGTTATCCAGTATATATGAAACTAACAAAAGCACAATGCTCTAGGTCACATACCCAACAGATCAGCCATGAGAAACTCCATAACAGAAAACACAAAGCAAAAGAAGATAGTAGGATGGTAGATTCAGTCAGCGACAGATAGTCCCCAGGGTCACGCTCATGGGCCACAAACAAGGACCACAGACAGATTTTGATCTCTTCCAAAAGGTTATCACCCCAAGTGCATATGTTTTGAAATCTTGTTTTCTTGTGCGCCTTTCATATATGCCAGATGAGACAGTGCCATACCGATTTTCAAGTTTCAATGTGATCTATGTTCGTAATAAGTCCAATATGCGCATGAAAATGCTCAAATTACGTGCTCTGCCCCACATGATGTATCCAAACCAAGAATAAATGGCAGACCATAGAGCACGAGTAAAAAAATAATTACAGAGAAATTCATTCATGCTCCCATCTAAAAGCATACTGAGCATAGCGCAATCTCTATGAAAATTCTCCAACTTCTCTCTTAGAAATCCTACTGATTGTCGCATCAATGGCTTCCACTTCGTCAACTCCTCCGCCTGTTCCCCACGAGGAGGGCTCATCCAACCTTCCTCAGCCTATTGACCTCCACACGGAAAAAGACTGGCAGCTATTAAAGAACCAACTGGACTGCTCTCCTACCAAAACCCTAATGGAAAAAAACTGGCAACTAGTAAAGAACTGACTCTGTTTCTTTTCATGTGTACAACTTCCCCCTCTTGACAAAATGGGGAGATGTGGCAGGTGTTCTCAGGATTTGGTTATGTTATGGACGTCCATTTGCCAAAGCAGGTACCTCTCTCTGGGAAGCGTTTAGGCTTCGTACAATTTGAGTATGTCGGCCCTCAACTGTTAGAAAAGCTAAACAATCTCTGGATTGGATCATTTCGGATATAAGTGAGTGAAGCGTGGTCCCACTTTTCTACCGATAAGCTCGCACAGGAGAATGCAAATAGATCTGGAACACCAGAGTGGCCAGCTCACTCCATACCTAGAGTACAAGAGCAAAGAAAAATGAAATTTAATCCAAACCCGACGACCTATGAATAGTTACAAAAATGTGTTAGATACTTGTCTTGTCATGTCAAATGTTAGATACTTGTCTTGTCATGTCATTATTGCTTTCCCATCATTTCATGATTGTAGCCATGTTGAATTATATTCACACGTGATGGTAAATGTGTAGAATTATGTTCACATGCCATGATTGCTTTCCATGGCTGTAGACGTGCCTATATGTATCCGAGAGATTGATAAAGAAAAAGTAGAACTCAAGTATTTTTACATGGTATCGGAGCGAGTTGGCTAGATACAAACTATCAAGCCAGTGAGTTCTCATCATATACCAACAATCCAGGGGATTCACCGGCAGTAACCATGACCAACGGTGACTCTTCCAACACGGAATTAGCCCCAGTTCTTCCAGCTACATTGCCATCAGTGAGTCAAGCCTCGGAAGAATTATCCAACCAACTCTGCCATATAATCCAAACTGTCCAAACACTGGCTCAACCAATACTCATCGGCCTCAAGCTTAACAACCACAATTATACTATCTGGAGCAGACTGATGAAAATGGCAATCGGTGGCAAAGGAAAGTTGCACCATCTCACCGAAGGGACCCTAGATTCCAAGGATGCTAGCTACACAAAGTGGAACAGAACAATCTCAACATTTGTACTGGAATTTTGCTGTCAATCAATCCAACGCTCATGGATACGTTTGCCTCATATCCAAGCGCAAAGGATCTATGGGAAGGGTTGTCTACAACCTTTTGCAGCGGCAACGATAGTCTGCAATTGTTCGATCTTACCATAATGGCAAGCCGGCAGATGCAAGGATCAGGGTCGCTCGAGGATTTATACAACAAACTCCAACGTATATGGCAGGAAATCGATAGACGACAACCTAATCCAATGAAGCACAGTGAAGATATTGAAATCTTCAACAATCTCCAATAGGAAACTGGGCTTTTTCAACTTCTCGTCGGCGTCAATACAGAGTACGATGCCATCAAACGAGACTTGCTAAGAAGGGAACCGTTGCCCACGATAGAAGTGGCATATGCCGCGATTCGAAGTGAAGTATCACGATTAGTAATTCTCAACCTAGATCGGACCACCACTGGCAAACAATCACAGGGATCGGCTATCGGGTTTGCAGCTCATGGACGATCAGATTCTAGCCGTAATCAGGTAAAATCATCATCTCGAGTGGAGGCTATAGACAAGAGCAAACTTTTCTGCAACCATTGCCAAAAAATCGTACATTCGACGGAGAGGTGTTTCAAAACAAATGGCTACCCAGAGTGGTGTCCAGATGTGAAGAAGAGAGGCACGAAACCAGGTCTCACAGCCACCACTGGCGAATTACCTACCAGCAGTGATGGAAATTCTAGCTTCGGTGTTGTGGTGACCGTGGCAACAGAGAAGGAAAGCACACGACGGACAAAGGTAACGGGTGTGAGCGAAATGTCTCAGACCCTATTCCTCAAATCTTAAAACCCTTGCATAATCATCCTCGTAATTATTTTAGTCTTTCTAAGAGGTCCTCGTAGGATTCTGATACTGCAATAGTTCCCCTAAGGACTGGTGGTCTTACAAATCTCCCTCCGAGACCTCCTGATATTACGTTATGGTCCCCAAAGTCTCATCCTCTTCGGACCTCACCCCAGAAGTCTCTAAAATTATCGAAATAACCCTAGCAAAATCGAAAAATCACGGTTTCAGCCTCAAACAGTACACAAACACCAAAACAACCCCATTATATCAAATCCAAATTTTTTTAGCCCGGGTTGCTTTGGTCTTGAAAATTATGATAAGCCAGAACTAGCCATTCCTCTAGCCAAAGCATACTCTACCGCTAGGTCTCCTAGCCAATGGCTTTTTGATTGTGGGGCCACAGACTCAATGACCAATGACAAAAATTACCTCACTGCATATACCACCCCGCAACGAACCCATATTCAGACTGCCAATGGGGGGATGTCACCAGTCCAAGGGGCTGGCACTGTCACACTGTTACCCCAACTCAGGCTACACAACTGTCTCTTTGTTCCTTAACTATCATGCAAGCTATTATCAATCAGTCATGTTACTAAGGAATTAAATTGTACAGCTCATATGTATCCCTCTTTTTGTCTCCTACAGGATATCCAGTCGAGGGAGATTATTGGGCGTGGCACTGAACGTGGAGGGTTGTACTATGTCGATGAGGTCGCTAAAAAAAGAACTGCATTATTGGAAAACGGCGCAGTTGTTTGCCAACTCTGGCTATGGCACCGGCGTCTTGGTCATCCCTCCATGGGATATCTTAGACTTTTATTTCCTCGGTTAGCTTCGACTTTTTTTTTCGTGTGATACTTGTTCTTTGGCCAAAAGTCATAAACACTCTTATGCCTTGAATAATACTCGATCAACTACTACTTTCTCATTA
Source organism: Pinguicula moranensis (assembly GCA_028565015.1). Classification (NCBI taxonomy): domain Eukaryota; kingdom Viridiplantae; phylum Streptophyta; class Magnoliopsida; order Lamiales; family Lentibulariaceae; genus Pinguicula; species Pinguicula moranensis. Next base: position 7,539 of record JAOWBN010008721.1, on the reverse strand, counting down.
GTACATTCTGATGGGGGCCGGCACCTGTTGTGGGTACTGAGGGGTTTCGTTTTTTCCTCTTATTTATTGATGATTGCAAATGTCTAATGTGGATCTATTTTTGAAAAATAAATCTGAGGTGCTCATAAGTTTGTTGAGTTTTATGCTTTAGTTGAGACTCAATTTCATTGGAAAATTAAAATCCTTCATTCGAATAATGGAGGAGAATTTGTTAACCACGATATGCATAGTTTTTTCCGGGATAAGGTGGTGCTTCATCAAACGTTATGTTCCCATACACCTCAACAAAATGGGGTAGCAGAACGAAAAAATAGAATTTTGCTAGAAATGACTAGGGCATTGATGCTTGACGCTTTGGTACCCCAGTCGTTTTGGCCGGAGGCAGTTGCTACTGCTGCATACTTGATAAATCGCCTCCCAACAAAAAATCTGAAACTTTGCACTCCACTCTAAACCTTATCATCCCACACGGATATACCGTCTGTCCTTGCCCTTCCTCCTAAAATATTTGGATAATCAGTATTTGTCCATATTCCAAAGTCTGATCGCACTAAACTGGACCCGTGTGCTGTCAAATGTGTGTTCGCCGGTTATGGAGTACAGAAGAAAGGATACAAGTTCTTTGACCCGATCTCTTGCCGGATGTACACCACAATGGATTGTCATTTCTTGGAAATAGAGTACTACTATACCCATATCAGTGATCAGGGGGAGAAGTCATCTACAGATTCGCTGACATGGCTACTTGGCCCACCAAACTTGTCCACGCGTGTATCTCCCGAGTCTCCAGCTACACCTACAGACATAGTATAGTCATCCTTGTCAGCATCACAACCATTATCTTCGTCGATTGGAGATTTCGAGGTATGTACTTCTGGTCGAAACACTAGTCCTGTTATTTCTGAATCTTTTATTCTGGAGCCTATACTTGATACTTCCACTGCATAACACTCTGAGACCACATGTATATCTCTAGATAGAATTGAAGGAGAATAAGCAAAATATCTATTACCACCTCGGAGCACCAGAGGAATTCCTCCAAAACGATATGAGCCAGAATATATGCCTAGGAGGTCCAAATATCCTATATCAACCAGGGGGAGTTCGACGAGCCAGGCTGATGTATTCACAGTATCTCTATATGCTTAGGATATCCCAAAAACAGTAATTGAAGCCCAGAAAAGTAAGGATTGGCACCAAGTAATGAATACTGAAATGAGTGCACTTGAAAAATGTGATGTGGCAAAACTGTGTACTACCTGCAAACAAACGAGTGATTGGTTGTAAGTGGGTATTCACTCTGAAGCATAAAGCTGATGGTTCAATTGAACGCTACAAAGCTCGACTAGTGGCAAAGGGTTACACTCTTATGGAATTGACTATTCCGAGACCTTCACTCCAGTAGCAAAGATTGACACTATTCGAGTACTATTTTTTGTGGTGGCAAACAAGGATTGGCCTCTTCATCAGTTTGATGTGAAAAATACATTCTTACATGGTGACCTGAGAGAAGAAGTCTACGTGGAAGCACCCCCAGGATATTCAGAGGCATTTCAACAGGGGGAAGGATGTCGACTAAAGAAGGCACTATATGATTTGAAACAATCCCTGAGAGCTTGGTTTGGAAGATTCAATGAAGCAATGAAGAAATACGGATTTTGGCAGAGTAACTCTGATCACACACTGTTTCTGAAAAAGAAACAAGGAGCTAATCACCTACTTGATTATATATGTTGACGATATGGTGATTACGGGAAATGATATAGTGGAAATTGCAGAACTTCGAAAGCATTTATTCAGTGAGTTCGAGATGAAGGATTTAGGAAATGTAAAATACTTCGTAGGCATTGAAGTTCTACGGTCAAAGAAAGGAATATTTATCTCTCAACGAAATATATTTTGGACCTCCTCATAGAAACAGGCTTGATTGATTGTAAACCAACTGAAACCCGCGTGGTCATGAATCACAAATTACAAATAGTGGAGGGAACACCACCACCAGATCAGAAATGATACCAACACCTGGTAGGAAAACTTATATATTTGGCACACACCCAGCCAGATATTGCATATGCCGTAGGAGTTGTCAGTCAATTCATGCATAATCCACAGGAGGAACATATGGAGGAAGTAGTGCAGATTGTACTATACTTAAATGGCTCACCAGGTCGAGGAGTCTTATTTAAAAGACACGGTCACCTTGATATCCATGGATATACAGATGATGATTGGGCTAGTAACCCAGTTGATAGACGGTCAACTGCGAGGTACTTCACGTTTTTAGGTGGAAATCTAGTCACATGGAAGAGCAAGAAGTAAAAGGTAGTGAACTTATCGAGCGCTGAGGCAAAATTCAGACGAATAGCTCAGAGACTGACTGAAATCTTGTGGCTCAGGAAACTAATGACAGAGATAGGATTTCCAATTACTGGAGCATGTCAGTTGAAGAGTGATAGCAAAGCTGCAATAAGTATATCTGAGAATCCTGTACAACACGACCATACAAAATATGTTGAAATAGAGAGGCTCTTCATAAAAGAAAAGATGGATGGAGGAATCATCAACTTATCATTTATTCGATCAGAAGATCAATGTGCAGTATTCTCACAAAGGCAATCTCAACTCAAGTCTACAACAATACACTATTCAAGTTGGGCATCGAAGACTCAACGTCACAACTTGAGGGGGGGTGTTAGATACTTGTCTTGTCATGTCAAATGTTAGATACTTGTCTTGTCATGTCATTATTACTTTCACATCATTTCATGACTGTGCCCGCATTGAATTATATTCACACATGATGGTAAACGTGTAGAATTATGTTCACATTCCATGATTGCTTTCCATGGCTGTAGACGCGTGAAATTGTGTTTACATGCCATGATTGCTTTCCATGGCTGTAGACGTGCCTATATGTATCCGAGAGATTGACAAAGAAAAAGTAGAACTCAAGATTTTTTACAAAATGCTTGATTGGTGTACCTAGTCTGGTGATTGATCTAGCTAGCCTCAACACCGTCCTCCATGAGTCGGGGTACATAGATAGTACGACGGTCAGATTGGAGGGTGGCGAGGTTTTACTAAAGTTAGATTCTGTTGAGGATCAAGTAAAATTGATGAATGATCCCAAAACTTATGAGAGACTCTGTTTGCACTCTATCCGGCCATAGAGACTGGTTAACGGCAAGCTTTCCCGGTCAGGCTGGATCAAAATTAGAGGCACACCACTCTACTATTGGTATGAAGATTTCTTTTTGGAGATAACAACCCAGCTAGGTTTTCTAATTGATATTGATGAGAAAACCCTATAACAGTCCGAGATATAATATGGTAAGATCCATATATTGACAACCAATAATAGCCCTATCTTGCAATCCATTGAGATTGATACTAAATACATTTCTTTTGGTATTCAACTAACTAAAGAAGTGAGTCCCCGTACATGGTCTGCTCATGGGATAGCACCTGGTCAGCCTGATCGAAGGTAAGTGAAGAACACACTCCTCCGGAAGAGTGGATATGGATGTTCCTCCAGCACTCATTACACAATAAGGAGTCACTATTGAGGAAACAATCTAGAACGAAAAGGATAAAATGAAGAGATGGAAATACAAGATTTTTTTCAAGTAAGGGTCAGACAAATTATCTGAGGAATGCCATCAATGGGCTCAACTTTAATGGCGTATGGACGGAAACTGTAGTAGAGGTGAAGGCAGGAATAAAATAGTACTTTGCAGATCACTTCTCTGATGAATACTGGAGATGCCCCTCAATAGAACTTCCAGCACATACGGCTTTCTCTGTTGAAGATAACCCATACCTTACATCAGCTTTCACAAAAGAGGAGGTCAAGCCCTCAGTATGGAGTTGCTCGACCTTAAAGAGTCTAGGGCCAGACGGTTATAACTTCTATTTCATACGAAAGCACTGGTACTCTATAAGACAAGACTTCCTATCTTTTATCTTGGACCGGGAAGGCAAACTATCAAAGGGGGGTAAATTCTACTTTTATAACTCTAGTACCTAAGATTGCTAATCTGGTATCACTGGAGAAATTCCGGCCTATCTCTCTAGTAGGTTGTGGATACAAGGTACTCTCCAAGATGCTTGCTAACCGATTAAAGTAGGTGATGCACAAGATTATCTCCACAACACAGACAACTTTTGTTGAAGGGCGGCAGATATTAGATGGTGTTGCTGGTAGCTAATGAAGCGATCCACTCTATGAAGAATTCTAAAAGGACAACAGTGATGTTTAAGGTGGATTTTGCAAAGGCTTTTGATAGTGTTGACTAGATTTTTCTGCGAGCAATGATGCAAAAACTTGGTTTCCGTAAACTCTGGATAGATTGGATTTGTGAATGTGTGACTTCGCTTCATGTTGCGGTGTTAATTAACGAGAGCAGATTTGGTGAATTTAAGCTCAAATGTGGCCTATGCCAAGGGGATCCCCTATCCCCTTTTCTATTTTTGATAGTGGTAGAGGGCCTCAATATATTACTATGCAGAGCTGAACTTAGCAAACTAACAACCATCCGTGTAGGGGATATTACTCTATCCCATCTTCAATATGTGGATGAAACCATCCTATTTGCAGTTGGAACCAAGCAGAACATCCTTGCCATGAAAGGTATCCTAGGAATTTTTGAGTTAATCTCAGGCCTCTCAATAAATTTCAACAAAGCTACTTGTTTGGAGTGAACATAAAGGTTGTGAGGCTGGAGCAATATGCAAGGAAATTGATGTGTAAAATAGCAACTCTGCCTTTTATCTACCTTGGCTTACCTGTTGGAGACAATCCGAGGAGGCTGAGAACGTGAAAAATTATTATTGAAGTGATCAAGAAAAGAGTAATGAAATGGGACAACAAGCTGCTAAACTTAGCAGGCAGAACAACTATGGTATGGTCAGTATTATCTAACTTCCAACCTATTTCCTATCTCTATTTAAGGACACCAAACAAATCTATTGATAAGATCATGAGCAACTTTCTGTGGAGAAATAGTACAAGTAGACCGAGGTCTATTCACGGGATAAAATGAAGATGTTTTCTCTAGTAAACAAGATACAAGGCTAATGAACAAAGCATCGTTGGCTAAATGGGTCAGACGAATGAGGATTTATGCTGACAGTATATGGTGTAGGGTGATATGGTCGAAATACTATAAACAAACTGATCACATAAGCGACTGGAATTTGATCACACTGCCGAATAAGACTTCATCCTACGGGTATGACATATGGAGATTTTCCAACGAGGCATGGTTTTACAGGAGCGTGAAATTGGACAGTACAATGGGAGATCAAATACTTTTTTGGAGATCAATTGGTCAAGAGAGGGCTATTTTGCACTGGGATATGAGCGACTATTTAAACTCAGTACGCAACAAAACATTCCGATAAGGGATGTTTCTACGGTCAATCAGAATTCCACCACTTTGAACCTCACTTTTAGACGACCCTTGAAACCAATGGACTCCTTGCTACTAGATAAACTAATCCATACCCTATCTCAAACTTGCTCTCCACAAGTTGGTCCTGATCATTGGTTCTAGGAGGGGGCGAAACAAGAAATTACAATGTCACATCTGGATATCATATTTTGCATATGGAACAGGGCAAAACTATTCTTGGCAGAGCTAAGTATGCGCAAGCGTGGGGAAATTGGCTCCTAGAAAAGTGCAGATTGTTCATCTGGCAATTACTTCAGAAAAAGGTCCCAACTACGGACTAACTCTTAAGTAGAGGTTGTAGGAATTCAGGAATTTGTGCTATGTGTCATATTGCATGTTTTGTGCGGAAGCGTAATAAATTGTGTGTGTAAACATGCATAACAAAAAAAAAATCCAGAATTCCTTTCCATGAATCTTGCTAATTTACACAACTTAAACAAGGGAGAAGGAATTTTATACTTCTTAAAGAATCTCTATTCTTGATAGTAGTCTCCTACCTTTGAGTTATGCAATTGTCCATCCTCTAGAGTAGTTCACACCACCACTTTCCTTGAGACTTATACACCGAGATGTATAACTTTTATGTGCGAGCACAAAGAGTGCTAGATCTACACTTTAAGCCTTAGAAACCGAGATAAAAATTTCTCCAAATTTTAATTCCTTTTCCTCCAAATTTTGCTCTCGGGTTTTGCATAAATTTGGACAAAGGAATTTCTCAAATTTTTTACCAAGGCTAATAAAAGTGCATCAAAAATCATATATAAATGTCTTAGTGTATTTATAGAGGTTTTATGTGCCTTGTAGAATGACACATGTCCAATATTTAGAATATCATTTGACACATGTCCATGCCCAAACTTGGATCAACATTTGACACATGTTCTTATACTTTCACAAACTTCAAATAACCCCTAAAGTTTTTGAATTTTTCAGAAAACCCCAAACAATTCAATAATTGTAAAATAGTCCCTAAACTTTTGGATTTTATGAAATGAGCCCAAGACTTCCGGTCATTTCGTAACTAACCTTCAAGAGAATGGTGTTAATGTGTGTGACCTTATAGGTTCTCAATATCTTGGCAATGAACCTTGAATTCACATAATCAAATTATGTTTAATGATTTAAATACTTATGAATCATTAAACCCTAATTCTAGTTCATAGACCATGAGTGACTTCTGACAAAATATCATGGCCCCAAAGTATTGAGAATAGTGATGGAAGGAAACTATCCTTTCCAGAATTAGTTCCCGTATAATTAATATCCTTTCACCAAAAATATATCCCTAATCTTGTATATTGAAGTTATTTGTCATCCTCATAAATATATATAATATTTCTTGTACCAGAAGTCATGTTCATTAAGTTCTAATTAAAAACTCTTTTCTAATTAAACTTGTGCACTGCAAAGGCTTTCATAACTTCTTACAAGTGGCCATAATGATATATTCTCCTACCAATTTAGGAGCGGTGAATTCCTTATTGATCACTCATAATCTTTTCGTACTTCAAACCATTCCCAAGACTAGAGGTAGGCATACGGGCCGGGCCAAACGGGCCCGGCCCGGCCCGGCGGTGAAAAACGGGCCAACGGCTCGTCCTGTCCATTTTAAAAATGGGTGGCGACGGGCTTTCCGTGAAAAACAGGCAGGCCAGGCCCGTCCATTTTTCAAAACGGGCCAGTGCGGGCTTGATTTTGAAAAAATGGCTATTTAAAAATAAAAAATATTAAAAAAAATATTAAAAATATGAAAAAAAAATTAAAAAATATATAAAAAAAAATACAAAAACGGGCGGGCGGGCTAATATTCTTAAATGGGCGGGCGGGCTGGGCTCATTTTTGAAAACGGGCGGGCGGGCTGGTCCCATTTTTTAAAACGAGCCGGCGAGCCAGGCCCATTTTTCCAAAACAGGCGGGCCGGGCTGGAAATTCCAGCCCGTTTGACCTCTACCCAAGACTACCCATTATTACCCATTTACGATGTAACACCGAATAGAATCAAAGAGTGGCATTCATACTCAAGATTTCTATATGGTGATCTCAAGTCTAAGGATCACTTACACCCACTATTCTTTAGAGTATCAAC
>JAOWBN010008710.1:0-11074 GCA_028565015.1 Pinguicula moranensis | reverse complement strand
TGAGCAAGCCGTACATTAGCCTTTCTCATCTTTCTCTGTTGCTGAGATGGAATTACCCAGGTCATTATGCTTCAAAGGGGTCAAAAGCATAAGAAAAGGGGTCAATTTGAAAAAAAGAAGAGATTTCGAGACCCTCAACATAGCGCTTCATCGAAATTGGTACAATCTGCAAGAGTTCTATTCCAGTTGAGTTGTTTAAATTTTTTAGTCACGAGTTGAGTTTTTTTCATACTCAAAATCGAGACCCACACATTCAAGTTTGGTACCATTCTATAAATCTCAACCTTGAACCAAGTTCCAATCGCTCTACGATTGTTATTTGGCTTGATGAGAGACTTGAGTTGAAGTTGGCTAAAACCATACTGAGAATACTGAGAGGAAAAATGCAGAGTGATGAGGTTCAAGAGAGGGTAAAAGCCTAATTGAGTGATACATGAGTGTTTGAGTGAACATCATTGAGTGCATACACGTGAGGGAGTGGTGAGTTTTATTTACTAACCTTTTTTCCTTGCTGGTACAAAAACTCTAAAGACAAGTCCGTGAGTAACTCAACAGAGGATGATATACCTCCTATGGCTAATCTTGAGCAGGTGATTTTCATCCTACGACATTTGGTCATGGCGAAAGAGGAGACTCAGGAACGTATGACACGAATGGAGGCCCGTATGAACAATGAAGTATCCACAAGCCAAGCCCCCAAAACCGACCCCAAAGGGCTGCCGCATAATGGAGGTCGAACCATGGCTAGGCAACCACCATATCTACTTGAACACAATGATGAACAGCATGATGATCACGAAGAGTTCGATGCATGGTCCGATGGCTTTGAGGAGGCACGTGAACCCCGTGGCCGAGGAGCTCGAATCAACCGTGGGAACATGAGGGTACAACAACCGAGATGGCCCCCTTATCAAGCTGCTCGAGATATTGGCTACCCAAGACGTGCTCGTGCGGATCACCATGGAAACATGAAAATCAAGATACCTACCTTCCAAGGGAGGAACAATCCAGAAGTCTATTTGGAGTGGGAGATGAAAGAGCAGAAAGTGTTTGAATTCCATGAGTATACTGAGCGTCAGAAGGTAAAACTTGCATCTATTGATTTTACTGACTATGCTTACATGGTGGGATCAGGTTCTGAATAATAGGAGACATTATGGAGAACCGCCACTTGAGGATTGGGAGGAGATGAAACGAATCTGAGGAGAAGGTTTGTATCAAAAGTTGTAAAGGTTGGTGCAAGGTTCTAAAAGTGTTGAAGAGTTATACAAGGAGATGGAGATATTCTTGATCATAGGAAACATTCAGGAGGATCGCGAGGTTACTATGGCCAGTTTCCTTCAGGGACTGAATCAAGATATAGCTGATGTTACCTTCAAATCGAGTATGCAAGTGACAAAAAAAATCTGCAGGAGAAGACATGATTATATTATGAAATCTGCAAGAGAAGACATGAATATATTGGTAACAAAGAAAGAAGAAATCCACAAAGGATTAAGTAGTAGGAGCAAGAGGATTTTCTTCTTCATAGAAGTCATCAAGAAAATATTCTTCAATCGAATCCAAACCTTATATTCTCCCATCTTGGAGCTCACAATCCTTAATTACGATTAGCATATCTACTATCTCAGGGGTCAATCTAGACCTTCTTTCTTCCATAATCCTCCCAACCATGCTAAAGGCAGATTATGATAATACGGTAGAAATCAGAATGGGTAGAGATCCTATGACAACTGTGGAAGAAGGGTATTTGATCTTGTATCTTTCCCACCATTGTAACAAGTTCAAGTGCTCTCTATCTCTGTCATCACACGCTTCAAAATTTGTATGGAGATAAGTTTGTAGCTCAAAGTAATGACCATCATCACACATAGCCATATGAGAATTCAACATCCTTGGTAATGTTACTGTAGTCTAATTCCAACCACTTCCCAATTTTAGCCATTGCTCAAGCAAAAACTCCCAATTTTGCTCAAGGATCCAAGATAAAAGCCAATGAATATAACAAAAGAGGGGTAACCCAATAGTCTAAATACTTACTCTTCATCGCTTGTACGACATCTCCAATTTGCTCACCATTCTTATTTCCATAAAGATTGTGAGCCATAATTTGAAGTTTATGCAAGGCTAGAGGAGATGTGGGGCAATAACTTCCAGACAAAGCATTTGTGGCCATAGAAGACTTCAAAGAATTTGACAATCTCCTCAACAATCTCCCAACCATAGAATGTCAATACTGCTGGGGGATGAGAGGAAGCATGCAACTGTACGCTCATCAAATATTGTGAAAGAGACAACTTGTACTCGGATGATCTCTTCAACATCATGTAGGTTGAATTCCATCTTACTGCCATGTCTGCATCCAAAATCCGAGGCTTGTAACCTAAGGAAACACGTTGAGATTTAAGGAAATTGATACGTTGTTTAGCCATACTTATCCAAGACACTACATTTCGAACCTTGCTAACTTACTTCTCCATATCTTTAAAACCTGCTTGCACGATCAAATTTATAACATGACATGTACACATCTGGTGCAAAACAAAGCCACCATTATATGTTTTCAATGGATCCTAAAGATATCTCATTGACTTAGTATTCGCAGTTGCATTATCGAATGTGATAGAGAGTGTGTGCTCCAATAATTCATATTCAGCAAGAACCTCTAAAATGCTGTCAGTAATGATCTCACCAGTGTGCCTATTAACTAATATGAAACCTATAATTCTCTTTTGTAAAGTCCAATTAGGATCGACATAATGCGCCACAACACTAAAATAATCCAAATGAGCTATAGAATCCCATATATCAAACATCAAAGCAACACAACACTTGGAGGCAGTAAACTCGAGTTTCAATCCACACATTTCTCATAATATTCAATTATATCATGTCTAATCGTGTGTGCACTAACCGTCGTAAATGATGGGCTAAAAAATTCTTTAATTTGGTTCTCTTAAGAAGAACTCTCCAAAATTGATAGGCAAATCACATAATGCAGTCAAATGGACCAGAGATTCCCGCCATACCTTAGGATCATAAGGCCAAGCAATTACCTTTCCATTAAAACTTAAATGTAGTGTGGATTGTCTGCATGAATTTATACCACAACGATTCTATTGACATTTTTTGGCATGCCACATAGTGTGCTGGTATTACTGGTTACTGAGTCCCCATTATACTTGTTGCCACAATAATTACATGTAGCTCTCCCCACATTCTTACCATTCACAAAATTCTCATATATCTTAAAATGCTGCCAAACCTGAGAAGTAAACTTCCTTTTTTTCATAGGGGGGCACGCACTATTGATTCCCTATGAAAAATGTCTCATTTCAACCATATCATCCAAAACATCATCTTCCATTTCGATCTTATCTTCACGAACTTCGTCCATTTTCTATAAAAAGAACCCAGTATAATTTTTTTTGGTAATTAAGATTTTATTAAACGACATAATCGCCAAAATAAAGGAATACAACAGGCTTAGATAGTAACATCATCCACCCTGCACAAGAACTGGGAAACTTGGAATAGACTAAAAAAGGGGAGAGCGAATTATAATGGGAGTACACATCCAAGGAGTGTGAATCCATTCACTGATGGAAGATCTCTTGTACACTAGGTTATGAGCAGAGATCCAGTGCCAAGAGTTCAATTTTACCCAGTCTAGTTTCAAAGCGCAATCAACTTCTGAATCAAATCTCACTGCTTTATTCTCCTTCCACAAACACCATATCACTGCAATCCAAATGGCCTTCCACAGTTCTACTAAGTAGGTCCACGGGTGTAAGCCATGTGTGCACGGAAATGTACCAGAATATCAGGTTGACCCATGTAGTTCAAATGAAACCAAGAGTGTACTTCTTTCCAAAGATTTAAAGCATTTGATCACTCAATAAATAAATGAGGGATATCTTCAGCTGTTAGTGCACACATGACACATAATTGTGCACTCTGAGATATGTTTACTCCTCGATAGATGATGTTTTCCAGAGTAGGGATTCTTTTTAGCAACAGACGCCAAGCAAAAAATTGAATTCTTTTATGAACTATCTTACCCCATATCTTTGATACTTGTCTGTTGATCCAAGAGTCTGACCTGTGCATAGAGTTGAGAATTGAGTATGCAGAGTTTACCTTGTCCTTTCCTAATGAGTCACCCAACTAGTGCCAGGAGTCCTCAGCTTCCTCTGTTATGGCAATCAACCTCAAACTCTATTTTAGCATCTTGAGTAAGATTTCTTCTCTGTCTCTAAGAGGACGCCTGAAGGTTAAAGCCCACGAATTACTGCCTTGCTCCATAGGAAGTTCAGATACTGTCTGAAACTGCTGATTGCTTAGCCTGTAGAGGCGCTCAAATGACAGAGCTAGGCACCCTTCACCAGACCAATTGAAATGCCAAAATGATGCCTTGTCTCCTTTTTTTAGACTGAGTTTCGTTCGACTGCTTAGCCATTGAGCAGAAGATATCCTTCCAGTAAGATGAAACTTTATCAAGGAGTGTGATTAAGGACCAATCACTAAGATGGTCAGATGCTTTGAGGTACTTGAATCTCACAATTTCGTTCCAAAGGCTTTGTGTGTCTACTCTCAACCGCCATATCCATTTTGATAACAGAGCTCTGTTCATTTGTCTCAAATCCTTGAGACCTAATTCACCATGTTCCTTGTCATTACAAAGATCATACTAGCATATACAGGTAATAGGCCTTGAAGATGATGCATTATGTTTCAATAGAAAGAGACTCATAACTTTCTCCATGGATTTTATAACTATCTTAGGAGCTTGAAACATCGAAAGATAATATATTGGCAATTTTGTAAGCATAGATTTCAGCAGAGTTGCTCTTCCAGTAAATGAGAGCAGTTTGTTTTCCCACTTAGAGATTCTGGATTTTATCACCTCTAAAATAGGCTCCCACATTTTTATTCTCCTTGGATTGTCTCCAAGGGGTAATCCAAGATAGATAAATGGGAGGCGAGCAGTCTGGCATAATATTTATCCACTTAATTCGTTGATCTTTCCATATGGTAAATTGATACCAAACAGACGGCTTTTGTTGTAGTTTATTCGTAGACCTGAGATTAACTCAAAGATAATGAGTATGCCTTTAATTGTTTTTATGTTTTATCTATTCCCTGCTGTGAATAGGATGGTGTCGTCTGTGTACTGCAGATGAGAGATTGTAACACCACCTGTTTTTATTCCTTTAAGTCTGCCAAGATCAACAGCCTTAGCTAATAAGAGGTGAAGACCTTCAACTACTGCTAGAAACAAAAACGGCGATGAGGGGTCCCGTTGACTCAAACCTCTTCAAATTTTAAATTACCTACACTGCTACCATTTACGAGAACCGAAGCATAAGTAGTAGAAACACATTCCATGATCCAATCTACTATCCATGTTTGGCAAAAGCCTAACTTTCTCAACATAGACAACATAAATTCCCAGTCAAATGTGTCGAAGGCTTTGGCAAAGTCAACCTTCAAGATCACTGTTGATTTTTTTGAGGTCTTAGCTGTATGTATAACCTCGTTGGCTACAAGAATACCATCAAGAATAAGACATCCCTTTATGAATGCTGACTAATTTTTAGAAATGATCTTGTGCATTACAAACTTCATTCTATTTGCCAACAGTTTTGCAAGGATTTTATATCCAAAATTCACCAAGGATATGGGACGGAAATGCTCAACCTTAGTTGGATTAGATATATTGGGAGCTAAGGGTATGAATGTAGAGTTCATACCCTTTGTCAATCTGCTGTCTTTGTGAAAAGTATTGATAAAAGATATGAAGTCTTCTTTCAAAATGCTCCAGTAAGTCTGAATAAAGTGGAAATTGTATCCGTCAGGTCCCAGACTTGTTGAAGGTGTACAACTCCAAACCATAGCTATAATTTCATCTTCAAAAAAATAAGATAAGGAAAGCGTTGTCTGCCTCTGATAAAGTTGAGTAGGCAGGCAAGTCAAGAGAAGGTCGGTGCCAGCTCTCAGTAGGGAATTGGGAAGAGAAATATGATGTAATTCCAGCTTTCACTTCCTCCACCTTCTCTATCCATATTCCCTCAAAATTCAGTCCATGGATAGTATTCTTGAGCCTGCTCTTATTGATTTTAGCTTGGAAATATCTAGTATTACTGCCACCATCATAGATCCATTGAGATCTAGATTTTTGGAACCATATAGACTCCTTATTGCGGAAAGCTTGCTGCAGCATTGTCCATGTTTGTTGTCTCTTATTTTCTGTTCATCAGTGGGCATCATAATTGTGGCATGAGTATCAAAGTGTTTGAGCATTATGTTAAGCTCTTCCAATCTTCTCTCCACCGATCCAAAGATATATTTGTTCCAGTCTCTCAACTTATATCTCATGAGTCTCAGTTTTTCGTGGAGGCTATATCCATGTACGTGTAATGCATTCCACTCTGTCTTTACAAAAACTTCAAATCCTACCTCTTTGTCCCAACAATTTAGAGTTCTGAAAACTTTTGGTCCCCAATTAACCTCCTCTGATTTCAGAAGAATATGCCTGTGATCAGAGTCATTTCTATCCAAACCAACCTGAAAGAGATCAGGCCATGTATTTAGCCACGAGACTGAGAGAAGAAATCTATCTATCCTGTTGCAGTATTCTCCTCCCCTAGAGATACATGTGTATCTGAATTTCGATACGGGAAGATCAACTAGATTCGCTTGGATAATGAAATTGTCAAACACAACAAGCTCTAAGCTAGACACAAAAGCATTGCTATACCTTTTGTCAGTTGTACGGATGACGTTGAAATCTCCCACTACGCACCAATTGGCTAGAGGATCAAGACAGATATAGTTGCTAATTCTTTCCCACAAATATTTTTTAACTGAAAGAGAACCTGTAGAATAAATATTCAGCAACTTGAAAGGGATTAAATCTGTTCCCCAAATTCCTTCAATCCCCAGCATACCTGGATCTTTCCAACTATTTGTTACTTGAAGGATGGAGCTCTTCCAGATACATAGAATACACCCAGCACTACCGCTAGCTTCACTATGTCGAAAATCAAAGTCGTCATGAGGCCACATCCGGCCACACTCCCAACGATTCAGAGATGGTAACTTGGATTCCTGAATCACATAAGCTCTATGTTCTGAGTTTGTACAAACTGTCTGGTTGCCGCTTTCTTCCTCAGGGTACCTAGCCCACAGATATTGTAAGAGCAAATACGTATGCATAGTTTAACTGGAGGATTTCTTCTTCCCAGATTTGGACTTTTTACCCTATCTGAACAGTGCCTTGTCCCTGTTTTGCATTAGATCAAGGCATTGAGCCAGATCAGATTTAGAAGTCTTAGGAGAAACCCCCAAATCAAGTGCCGGACTCACGATCTCATCTGCCTTAGGAAAACCCACATGCTCTTCCACTGCAGCGGTTAAGTTAACCATAACCATTTCTTGAGCTTCCTGTATTTTGAGCGTATGCTCCCTTAATCTCTCGGCCGAGGAGACTGCTGCTCCTATAGTGGTGTATCCCTTTGCCTTTTTGACGGCGAACGATCTAGGAGTTAAGTTCAATAATGGCATAAAAATGAATGGATCAGAGTTTTGAGATTGTATATCCAGGACCTCTGCAGTATGATGTTTAACCAAAACAGGCTTCCTGTTTTCAGTTGGAGATAAAGTAACAGAGGTTTGTGTAGGCTCTGGTAACTCAATATCAATATTTTCGTTGTTAGGCTGAATTGGTTGAAAGCCCGAAATAGTGTGTTGTTGGGCGATTAATGACATAAACCTCCCTTGGGTTGGGCCCATTAAACATCTTATATTATCCATATCCACTCCTGCAGATATTTCAGCCGGTGAGGGACTTGACAGATTGTTGTTTTCCGCTAGCTTCCCTGCTGATATTGCTCCTGTACCAGGGATTTCCAAAGATCTTTCCAAGATCGTATCTTTGGTTGAATTAACGTCAGTCCTCGGGGATGGTGCAGAATTTTCTCCCGATTTGTATTGCTCAAAGTCAACTTCTCTGGTTGTCTTATTTGGTGTCAAGACTAATGATAGACCGTCGAATTGCTTTTTCATACAAGAAGTTGCTAGATCCACAGTACAAACATTTAATACGGACAGGGTGACGTTCAACTTGGACTTTGAGCCAATGCCAAAGCTCGACTCACCTTTTTCAGTTTCGGAACCTCTGACCACCAAACCTTCTAGAGTTCCAGCAATCAATTTTTCTTTCTAAAGAGGAGGCCATTCTTCAAAATTGTTCTTATTTTGACCCCTACCAAACGTAACTCCTTCCCATCTTCTGAGAGGAGGGATGAGGTTGACTTGTTCTTCTTCTACATGTATACTGAAGTAATCTTCTCCTAACACTATTTGGAAAGTCTGGCGAATCGGAGAGTTGGATGAAGTTAGAACCTGAAGCCGGTCGTATTGTAGCTCAGTTTGCAAAAGTGTTTTGATATCTATCACAATTAGAGAGCCCAGTCTTGCAGCGATCTCACCAATAAAAGCTTCACACCAATAGTGTAGCGGAGTACCTCTTATTCGGACCAAGGCAGATCGGGCTAGGCGACCGTGTATGAGTCTCCATGGCCTGAGGGAATGTAAGCATAAACTTGCCATCGTAATATCATCACTTAAGAGATGAGCTGCCTCCTCCGGCAAACTTAGTTTAATCAGTACTTCACCTCCTTCAAGACGTACTGCCGAGCCATCAATGTATCCTCTGTCTTTTAGTATTTGGTTCAGGCTGTTCAGGTCGAGTAACGAAGCTAGAAGACCAATCAAGCATTTTAACAGCCACTGAGATGCAGAAGGGTCAGGATTAAATGTGATTGGAGCCTCTGCTAAAGCAATAGGGTTGCCCTGTATCTGAGTTGTGCTCTATTTTGATAAAGTATCTCCTACCCGGGGACCTACCTGGGAAGTTCTTGCTTCACTGACTTTGATTTTGTATGAACCAACCCAAATACTGTTTAGCTTGTCCAACAATCCCTACCCTACTGATTTTTTAAAGAATCTCACGAATCCGAATCTATTAACAGGTAGTGAAGACTGTTTAGGTATATGCATGTCACTTACCTGTCCATACATGGAGAATGTTTGCCAAATTTCCTCCTGTTTCCAAGATGGGGGGAAATTCACAAAATGGTAAGAGACAGAGTCCGCCCTCAGCTTTTGAATAAAAGGCGAAAGTTGTTTTTTCCCAGGCACTGGACGGCCAGTTTGAGCTTGTTGAGTTCGTTGTTTGGACCGGTGAGTAATTTGAGTCCATTCATTTGCATCTTCTACAGGAGCCCCTCGATTAGAAGGTGGAGAGGTAGAGTTTGCCTCCACTTCCCCGTGACCGACTTCAAATTTTCTTTGTTTTGAGCAATTGCATCGTCATCTTGTAGTGGGAAAGTATCCATTTCTTCAAGAACACATGGTAGCCTGGATGAAATAGGCCACTCTGTCACAAGGAGCACCATAGCTTACAGGGAAGAAAGAACAGTCCTCCAACCAGGAATAGAACTACCACCGGAGTGCACCCTACCGTCGAGCTCACTCGAGCAGTATACAAAAGGCGGATCCGATTAGCAGACTTCCGGCAAAGAGGAGACTCTACAGGACTACTATATAGATGGAAGAAGGAGATAGTACGGAGAGCATTTTAGGACTACTGTAGAAAGTAATATATACAATTAGTTATATCACCAAATAGTATATATAACATATACAATTAGTATAACTATAATCCAATTTGCCGATTTCTCAATCAATTCCAAACTTTTTCTTGTGCAATACAAACATCAGAACAGAGGATAACCAAATTTAACACTATGTGCAACAAGTAAGGGTAACTTCTCAATTCGCCATTAAAGATGCTAAAGGGGTAGGCGGAGTATCCAGAAATGCAGAGTAAATGTTCCAAATTTTGGCCGAACATAAACTATAAATAACTTAACTAATACACGCTTATCATATTTTCCTTATGACGTGCACCAATGGATGAGAAAATAAAATAAAAGAGAGAAATATAATGTATTAGTTGACAATAGGATTACACATTACACATAACATAAACACAAGCTAAGACACATCTTGACTTCGGCTGCAAAGGGAAAAATCAATTCAAATTCGAAGATGGTACGCGAAGAATTCACAAAAAAAAGCAATAAATAAAATGTAAAACTCAAGTGTCGGCGCAATGGAATACAATGAAGAAAATTATGCAAACTCTAACGCGAAACTTACCAGATGATTTTCCTCTGTTTCCAAGCTCTAAACTTGACGATGCCGACGAGCAAGGCAAGGCTCTGGGAGTATAAATTATATAGCGTACGAATTTAACACAAGAAAATCATAAAAATGATAGCCCCACGTATTTAACACCAATTCCCATGTGTTTAACATCAGATAGATGATTGGGATTGGTGTTAAACACGTGGGCCCATTATTTTTGTGATTTTCTTGTGTTAAATTCGTGTGCTATATCATTTTCCCTCTCAGAGTCTTTGTAAATTAAGGGTTTAAAATTAAAACACGTGTCTTATTTTGCATAATGGGTAGATTAACTTTTATTTTGAGTTATATATATACTCAATTTCTCAAAATAGTTTTTCTAAAAAAAATTCAAACAGGTCGTACCGGGCCAGCCTGTTCGGATCAAAATTTGAGCTGAGCCCAGCACAGAACATACATACGGGTTGACCCGGCCCATTTACAAAATATGCCGGTTCAATTCGTTACCTATTTTTAAATGAGCGGGCCGAGCCTAGATCATTTTTCCTACCCACATGCCTAACTCTAGTGATCGCTGACCTAGGGTCCAGCGGCACCTTACCAAAAAAAACTCATCATAGATGGGGACCTTCAGGTCATCTCTAAGATACTACCGGGTTCTGAGCATTTATATTTTCAGCCTGCAAAAAGGAACATAGGTGGAACCAAGCAGAGGCGGAACGGGGACCATGGGGCCATGGTTCCCACCCACCCCCACCCACCCCAAAAAAAAAAATTCTAATTTTTTTTTATTTTGCCCCCGCCCCCCAGAGTGAGTGCCAGCAATGCGGCGATGAGGGGCTTTGTCTTGAAGCATAGG